>JZLH01S0126360.1:0-19036 GCA_001188425.1 Eucidaris tribuloides
AACTAAACATATTTCTAGGATCTAAGAAGAATCTTTTGAAAATTACCTTCACTTTTGCCCTTAGGGCCCTGGCCCCGTGCGGCCCCAGTGGGGGGCCAAGGTGATTCCATTTTCTTAAACCCTTTAATCCCCACCCCTAAGCATCTTCCTGGCACAAGTTTGGGCCAAAGTCCAATCATGCGTTTTTGAAGAAGACAGGAACATATGTGTAAAAGTTTACGCACGACGAACGACGCACAACGCCAGACAACAAGAGTGTGCGTGGGGCGGCACATAATAAGCCCGCCTGTAACGCGCAAAATGAAAACATGTCACTGTGACCTTGACCTTTCAATAGGCTTCCTGGGATCCATGCTAGCATCATACACACCAAATTATACGAGCCTGGGTTAGGTTGAACTGAAGTTATCGCGTTTACAAGGACTTCACAAGGGTAAGATGAAAACATGTCACTGTGACCTTGACCTTTGACCTTTCGACCTCAAAATAAATAGGCTTCCTGGGATCCATGCTAGTATCATACACACCAAATTATATGAGCCTGGGTTAAGTTAAATAGAAGTTATCGCGTTTACAAGGACTTCACAAGGGTAAGATGAAAACATGTCACTGTGACCTTGACCTTTCGACCTCAAAATCCATAGGCTTCCTGGGATTCATGCTAGTATCATACACACCAAATTATATGAGGCTAGGTTAAGTTAAACTGAAGTTATGGCGTTTACAAGGAAAAGTTAATGGACGGACAGATGGACAGACGGACACCGAGCGTGATACCATAATACGTCCCGTAGCTGGGTGTATAAAAAGCGATCGCAATAGCTCACTTGAGCCTTTGTCTCAGGTGAGCAAAAATATGCAAAATAATGATTAAATGGGACATAAAGAAAATAACAAATCGTATGGTAATTGTGTTGTGCTACTGTCAGTTGTACAAATTTGAAGCCGGAATCATAAAATTCTTAGTAGTTTTATTCTTATTGTACTTTACTATTTTCTCTTCATCATACATGCTCAAGCAATCAGTATCTTAGTGATGGCTCAGCAGTCAACTGTGAGTTGTACGTGATGATTCCTGTCTTTGGAGTTTTCAATGCCAATATAATTATGGCTAAAACTATAATTGTTGCTATTCTGAATTGCAGAAGGTCTCCAAATGATTGGTGACTATTCAGAAGTCACATTATGATTTACACAATGGTGGCACTTAAAATAAACATATCAAAACATTTAATAACCCGTTGAAGATTTTGTTTAATTTTGCTTTAACATGCATTTCCCATCGACCTTGAGATAAGACATCTCCATGTCTCGTCCTCAGCGAGTTAACAATATGCTGTGATCAAATGTTATTTTCTAAGTTAGAGACTATTTCACCACACAAAGTAAGACAGAAAAACAAACTAACAAAGCAAAAGTATAAAATATATTATGTACATGGTACAATTGATGGCATACATATCGCTTTCTTCTATCAATTTGTCAAAGACTTGACAAATTTGGCTTCACAAGTCCATTCTATTCTGGCATCTAACACATTCATCATTGACATATCACTTCTGAAATAAATCTAGTTCACTTCACCTCAAGAATGAATGACATGGTTTGTACACTTAACACACTTTTAAATTGCTCTGACTTTCCCTGACTTTCCAAAGCAGAAAAGTGTAAATTTCCATCACCGTTTTTACATTTATGAAGCGTGTTAAAACACACCATCACAATACTAGCCAGCTCCCAATCATGGGTCTTTAAAAAAGCTTGATAAAAATGATTTTCCCTGACTTTCTAAAAGAAACTGATGAATTCCCTGACTTTCTGCTTCTGGGAAAAGAATTTTCATATTCTGTAACTTAAATAAGAAATTCCCTGACCCTGGAATGAGTAGAGTAAATTTAACTTAAAACCCTTAACACCCAAGATATAGTAACGGCAAAAATATTTAAACCCACAGAGGAATGGTACATATATATAGCACATCATAAATATTAAGTTAATCTAGCAATAGAAATTTTATACTCTCCAATACCCCCCTCCCCCCCCCCCAAAAAAAAAACTAAATAAATAATCCCATCAGGTAATGACAAATGGTGACAAAATTGAAATAAATCACTGAGATATGATGCAAAGAATGACTAAATGAATAAAATTGCTAAATTTAAAAGAAATCATTAACATATAATACAGTGAATGACTAAACTGCATCATATAACATTCATAATGAAAAGGAGTGATTCAAATGTACTTAAGTAGGGATATATCTACAATGTGATTGCTGTAAGAATGGATGGGATAACCAAGAACATAAAACATCTACTATGCTGTGTCATACTGCAAGTATCATGAAATGGGATCTTACACGAGCCAACAATGTGGCATATTAATGTGCACAATACAGGGAAACCCCGTTATAACGAGATGGTCGGGACCGCCGATTTTACCTCGTTGTAACCGGTACCTCATTGTAAACGTACACATAATGTAACACACAAAATATAACATAACATGTATGGGACTAGGCATTAAACCCATCTGTTTACTGCTTTTCCTACTTGTTCTGCACCAAAACTATGAACAGACAGATGATTATTTTTCATTTATATACTCATCCAAAGTAATAAAGGAAACTAGATCTCGAAAGAAAGCAGCAACCTTCACGCTCGTAACTTGCGTCGAGTACTGTGTACGGGAAGCAGGCTTTGTGCGACAGGTAAATGAACTGTGCAGTTGTGTGTGTACACACACACACACTTGCAGATAAGTCAGGGACTTCATGTATTGTGCATGGCTGCGTGCATGGCAGGCTGAAGTGCGATGTGCTCTGAAACGATTGGCCATTTTTTGCGTTGCCAAAATTTAGAATTTGTTCAGCGCACAATGCGACTTTCATTTCCTCGTTTTAACCGGGTGAATTTCTGTTTTTCTTTGTTAATGGGTTGAGAAAAATACCTCGTTATAAGCGAAATCTCGCAATAACTGAGCTCGCTATAAAGGGCATTTCTTTCCATTGAACAACACGTAAATGAAAACGGGACCGAGACAATCACCTCGTTAAAAGCGGTACCTCGCTATATCCGAGCTCGTTATAACAGGGTTTCCCTGTACTGGCAAAGGGTCGTATGATGATCAGAAGTGATGATGACCTCAGATAAAGTAAATCACACGATTTCCAGTCTGTGAAATTCCATGTAACTCATCATGTATCATCTGCACATAGATGATGACCACTACTGCAGTACCAGTACTTTTCTTCTTTTCTTTGTGTACAATCTTCTAAAATTAGAATCAATTAACTTGGCCTTTAATCAAATTGCATAAAGTACTTTAAATGATGCTCAAGAGTAAGGTCTACATAAGTCCTCTGTTCTTTATATTTGATTGTTTTTTTTCCCCCCATCATTCCGGTACTTCATATCTTCTCGAAGTTGATGCTGTTTTTTCAGTTCCACCAGATCCAACTTATGCAGACTTGACTGTATGTTGAAGACTTTCTCAACTAGAAGCTATCACAAAATTACCCGGGTTGTACTGGCTGGCATATTACATCACATATTATTAAAATGTCCCTTTCAATTTAATCTGATTTGTATGCTAGGCACTTTCACAACTAGTAGAATATTCTTCATGCTGTTAGTATATATCTGGAGTGAAGATGGGTTCGTACGGTCAAAACAGCTTTGTGCTTGCAGGGATGCCAGCTCTCACATATTAAGTGCGAGATTTGCATATTTTAGCCCTTTCTCACACAAATATTTTACTTGATTTCCCATGCATTTCTACTGATCTCAAGCATTTAGACCCCTCAATTATATCATTGGCCTATGGGGGTCTCACGCAAATTGATTCACTGAGACTGGCAACTCTGTGCTTGTATTGAGGGACATACAAAATATGCACATTCATCTTGCAAGGAAGGGGGGGAGGGTGATAATAGGATAGGTAGCTGCTGCTATCATCCCTCCTGTTTCTCCTCCTATATCATTAAAGATGATCAAGATGATCAAGATGATCAAATGATAAAGCAAATGTCCTCAGTTATCTCTTATCCTTGATCTTTTTGTGCACCATCTCCCTAAAGTCACTCAGGATTTTTGTCTCTCTCTTGCTGCGTTCCTCCTTGTTGAATGACGCCAGGGCCCGTTTCTCGTCGGCACTGTAGATCTGGTTTTCCTTTCTCAGACGTACGGCCTCCATACGACGATGTCTAGAAAACACAAATGAAGGATACCATTTTGAAATGCCATCAGTACAAATACTCATCTTCAAATCGCAGAATATATTTTGACTCAAATCCATCAAATTTTCCTTGACAAGTTTTCAAATTTTGTAAGAACATTAGTTATATTACATTGTATGGCGCCATGGAAGTATAAGCAATAGATGCATGGACATGTCAATTGAATGGAGTTTCCCAATTTCAGGATCATTCTAGTGGGAATTTCACACACTAAAAAATCATGCTATCCAATCATCCAGTCAAAACATGATTTGGACAGGAAAGAAAATAGGATAATAACTTCTTGCTGTTCAGGCTTATGAAATTTCCTGATTTTAACTTGATTAAAGTAGTTCATCTCAAATTCTCTGACTTGTCCCTGACTCTAAAGAAAGGAAACTTTTTTCCCAGGTTTCCCTAATTTCAATTACAGCTGGAAACCCTGCTGAGATTTTACCTGCTTCCACTCATGACATATCCAACGTCTTCAAACGACTGAATCTCATCACTGGTCAGACCAATCTCACCACGACGTGGGATACGCTTCCCCTCCTGCACAAAAGCAGCCATGGCAGCACCCTCACCTGGCAGCAAGGCTCGACCGTAACTGTGAGGGGGAGGAATAATGAGACTGATAAAAAGGATTTACTTTGATAAAAATTGTGTTGGTAGTCGTACCAACAGGGATGAATGAATACCAGCTGAGACAAAATAGTTGCTGGGACAGATAAAAGTTGTTTGTTAATTATTCTGACAATCATGCAATCATTTTGTTTCACAAGGTGTGACAAAAAAGGACAGTTTTAATATGAAAATATCTATAAAGTTATGCTTATTACATTTCCATTATTGCTGACAGACTTTAGTTATTTCAAAAGATACACAAAATTTCTGTATAATAAGATTTTTAATCTTGTTTTTACTACTTCTGACAAAACTCTTTTTATTGGAAAAATTGCAAAAGAAATTATATTTTTTTAATTGGGAATTGCTATGCAATGATAGTCTTTCATGAAAATTGCCAAGAAATGATACTCTTTCATGGAATTACTAAGAAATGATAGTCTTTTATGAAACTTGTTTATAAATGACAGTGTTTTCATGGGAATTGCTTTAAAATGATACTCTTTCATGAAAATTGCTAAAAAATGACAGTCTTTCATGTGAATTGCTTAAAATGAGCCAAGGAAGTACTTACTCCAATGGTGTTGATAAACCCATAGTTGTATTGGCTGGCAGAGGTCCAATGATGTTTTGATCAACAACCTTACCTGAGGAGATTAAAACAATAACCACAATTAATTATCATCCATTTCAAATCTGAAGATGAAGTCGATAGAAGCTTCTATGTAATGCCTGTTAACTCTCTGAGATAATTGCAGAGGTATATACAAAAATACTGATTGAAATATTTATCATTAATGTGATACAGAATGAAGTACAGTATCATAAGAGGTGAAATCAATTCAAATCACTACTAATTTCTCATTTTCAGCAAACGGTGCATCTAGCAATGGATCTTAATTTCTAAACTGTGAATGTCTTTCCTTTTGTTAGTGACTTTAGTATCGAGTTACTTCAATTACCCGTTTGCTAGACAAAAATTATCATTCTAAAGATCTTTTTACACATGATTTGGATGGAAATATTTCAATATAATTGTAACAGTTAAGAGCTTCTCTGATGGTAACCTACACACTAGTATGTTACTTGCTCATACTGGCAATACTAATACTAGCGTTAATGCTAAAACCAGAGTTAGTTTAGACATAAGGAAACCCTTCGTGGGTAGATGGTATCAACAATAAATTAAGTACAATGTGTAACTGAAGACACAGTGACTAGAACTTGGTGAAGATTTCTTACTCTGACTAGCTTCCACCCACTGCTCCTCCTCACTTTCTTCTGACTTCTCTTCTGACTCGGAATCCTCATCACTATCCTTTGGTGCCTTTCGTTTCTTGCTGGACTTTTTACTGTGAAGAAAACAATAACAGGAGATGGCATGTGTTACAAGTCTGTGTGCAACTTTAAAGGACTACAGTTGGCAAAACTTCAATATTACTCTCTTTAACTTGATTGATAAAAAGAAACATTTTCCCCCAATGACCAAAGAGCTTTGGTTGTCTGTTACAGTATTGTGGTTGTTTTTCTCTCATATTCTGGACACCATCTTATTTTATCAACTCACAGGTACAAGTCATAAAAAGCTGCCTTAAACTTTTAGAGTATTTCAATCAACTCTGTTTAAAAAATATGGTTGAATCTTACCCCAAAAGAGGGTCTTTAATTTGAAATATCAATGAGAAAAAAATACTACTTAGAAGACTTTCACATATGCACATTTTCATGAAATTTTCACCAATGAAGAGAAACACAACCACATAAAAGATGTATGCAAACACATTAGATAACATATGAACCCAATGGCCTAATATGCAGATGTTTCCGTCCATGTATGACACAACTAAACTGCTATGTGGAAAGGATATTTGCTTGGGATGTACCTCATAATTATGCTATTCAATCATCACCACAAACCTCTATTCCAATACAACCCACCCATCTAACACTATTGAGATATCACAAGAAAGTTTATCAGAAGGTGAATGAGCACCTGTTGGAATGTGAACTAGTGGCGTCGTCGACATGCCTTCTGTCGAAAAGCTTGTCGAGATAACAGTACATTGTATCTTGACTGAAAGACGATATGTCAATAGAAATTTTATCTTACCGACAACAACACACAGGGTATCAAAGTAATAATCAGGACCTAACAATGTCATCTCCGCAGGCAAGTCACTTCTCAAAGCAAGCATTTTTTTCTTTCTCACGCTTGCAGAAGGTTATAGAAAACTCGAGAACCTTGTTCTGAGTGTAAATCTACACCATAAGAATCTTGCCGTTCCCTGCCGAATTGATGATGTGGTCACCCCCCCCCCCCCCCCCCCCCCCCCCCCCCCCCCCCCCCCCCCCCGCCTAGCCCTTGGGATCAACATTCAAAAGCCTACTTTCAATAGTGATGTCGTCATCTTGGGGCTCCCTCGCAGGACTAATTATCCCCTGTAGTATGTAGCCACAATACAGGTGTATTAAACATGAAATAGGTACGGTGGATAAAGACTGTCTCTATGAATTACAATGTCCAATTTATCGACCATTGTTTGTCGACAGCTGTTCTGTCGGGTTATTTGGCCAAATATTTGAGTGACATGTCGAAGATTCTATTGAGACGCATACAGGCGGAACTAAATATAAACAACTTCAGAACCATTTATTGAATACATAAACTCAGACGGAGTCAAATTTTCACCATTCTAAGATATTAATACAGTTATATATCAAATCAAAAAATTGTGTGAACCAAATACAAGCTTATTTTATTTTGTATTTTCATCTGAAAATTACTGTAATCAATTAGGCGTTGGCCGAATGTTTAGAGTAATATCAAAATTACACGATGTTGAAAAAATAATCATCTACGACGATATGATCTCATGATATTTCAAATATCGCCAGAGGCACGATATGGCCCAAAATACCATCGATTATGAAAACCTAATGGGGTAAATGCATGCACTGCAGTGGGAGGACCGAAAAAATCCCTAGCTATGAATGCATACTCTGCACACAGTGCTACTGTCTGTAGACAGGGAGGTGGGGGACTGAAGAGACACCTCCATTCTCTTCAGCTATCAAACTTATGGTATTGAAAGTGGTAGAGCATTTAGTATAACTATCAACAATCATTAACTATCAACAATCATAACAACTCTATCAACACGCTGCCCACTAAAAATGTAAACAATCAGCACCATGAATCTCCTGATCTAGTTACAAGAGGGTCTACAGAAAGCAACATTGTTTTGACTACATTTTGATAACAGCCCTACAGGGCTGCAAGTTCAGCCTAAAATAGATTTATCTTCTTCATCACAAATCTGTTTTTCAACTCTGGCGATAAATCGTGTTATCGACGATGTTCTTTCCACGATAATCGAATGAGGTTCAGATCAAATTTCGCCAACCCTACTAGTAATAATGTTGGCTTTATAAATTTTTTTAAGTGCAGCTACAGATAATTTATTTACACAACATCACCATCCAAAATTTAATCAAAATTAGTCAAAAAAGTGATTTTGTGTTAAGCAACCATGGTTACATGCAAACACAGCTATTGAATGAGAACTATTGTAAGGTCATTTAAACAAATTGGAAGAATAAGAAACTGCTGTACATTTTTGTAAGACAAAATCAAAAAAGGCAAAATGTTGTTGCATTTACAGTTTTCAAATTTACAAATTTCAGCAATATTTCCATTAAAAAATACACCATGTTGCTATTCTTTCTGTGGCTTGGTTCTTGAATGGGGTATGATTCTACAAAAAAGATTGCTAGAGCTGGATGTAAATACCTTTTCTTTGAATGCTTTTTCTTTTTCTTCTCTTTAGCCATCTTCTTTTTCTTCTTCTTCTGTCTTCTCCGTCTTCTCCTCTCCTCTGAAAAGTGATAAAAATGAAAATAACCTCAATGCAAAATCATGATAATAATCTAAAGATAAGGAATTTTAGTATCGTAAAATAGTTTGGAAGTACAACGATGATTCCTTGGTTGACGAAGAAACATTTTCAAAGCATGTCAGAATGACTTCCAACTGAAGTAATATAATGTTATTCAGTAATGCCTCATGCCATCTGTCACTTTGAAAAGGTCAATGTTAAACATATTCAGCTAAAGCTTTGTGATTACAAGTATGACATCATCCCAAATTATCTTGCCTGAATTTCTCCAAAAACAAACAAAAAAACCACTAGACATTTGGTGTGTCCATAGGACACAGATGCCCCCGCTAACGCAATCAGTAAGCATTTCTCATTGAGTAATCATGTGGAAACAAATATGCATGACCTGTGACCTTTGACCTCTGACCTGAAGACACCAAATTCCAACTTGACTTGCATTTTAGTGTCATCAACCTACACACCAAATATTATCCAAATCCATCTAAATTTATTAAGTTATCGTGCTGAAACCAATTTGCATATGAAATGAACAGTGACCTTTGGCATTTGACCTGCGGACTCCAAATTCGAACTTGACATGTATTTGTGTCATCTACCTACATACCAAAAATTGTTTAATTCTGTCAAATATGTATTAACTTATCATCCGGAAACCAGTTTGCATATATGAGCTGCGACCTTTGGCCTTTGACCTGCGGACCCCGAATTCGAACTTGACCTGTATTTTTGTGTGATCTACCTACACACCACAAATATCATGTGGAAACCAATTAGGGAGACGGGCGGACAGATGCAACGCTTAATGCCCCTTCGAGACTTCGTCTGCGGGGGTATAAAATAAACTAACACCTGTTCATTGATTCAGAAGCCAAACACAAGTGCATCATTTATCTTTAAGAAATACTTTACTGAATATCACATTACAATTTACACTGCATTTTGATATGACTGATATATAAATTTGTAGATGTGCAGCAGTTATGCTACACATCACAGTGTATGATTTCCTACAAAATTTTCATGCACTATTTCTTTTTCAATTTGTGAAAGTAAAGTTTTTTCTGATATCAAACACTGCTATGAATAATCCCTATCATCAGCATTAAAGGTATTGGCAAACATTTACCACAGTTACAAAAATCTGAGCCACATGATTCCCCATGCTACCAATGTCTTTGATGAGGTCTAAAAATGAAGCCCTGAAAAAATTGTATTTCAAAATGATTATTTAGTGCTTTAAAAAAGTGAAAATCGTAAGTTGACCAGATTCACTTGCCCATTTCCTCCCATAGACTTACTGTGTGTACACCTAGGCTATTAAAACTCGCCCCGAGTTTTAACTGTTTATTCATGTATAACTTGCCATTGGCAGTGTAACTTTCCAAATTGTTGTATTCTAGGGTGTTTATTTGTCCATTTGAACACTACTATGTAGCTCAGATATCAAAGTTTGACAGTTTTTTAAATTAAAGCTCCACAATGTTAGCCTATCACTTTAATTATCAGCATTGTCAAGACATCATCAATTATCAACATCATAACATTTGTTATATTTCCGCCAGAAGGCTGCTAATACCATGTTGTTTCATTGGTAATGATGACTTTCTACAAAAGACAACAAATTACCTTCACTGTCAGTATCACTTTCACTATCGACTTCAGAATCTTCTTCTTCTTCTTCTTTCTGAGATACGGCAAGATTGTCATCAGAGCTACTCAAAAACAAAAAAATCATCTTTGTTAGAGTATTTAATTGAAAAGTCCACCCTGATTACCAAATGCTTTACATTAGAGTTGCAAAATCAGATGTAACATACGGTACCTGTGACAGTTTTAGAAAAAAATTGTAAATAATGACAAATTTACAAATAATTCAAAGTTGTACAAATCATAACATTTCATCAATTTTAATTTTCATCAATTTCAAAGACTTGTGCAGAAACATTAGTTTTCATGAAAAAACATACATAGCACTGACCACAAATGTCACACTGACAAATACAAAATGCAGTAATAGTTGCACAATTAACAAAGAATTTGTACGCATCTGAACCAATTTAGTGATGGGTGTTTTGGCAATATGATAAGTCGAGTGTGACTTCATAACACAATGTTTCTCACTTCTTCACGCGACACATCCTACATGTATAATTTACACCTTTATTGGAAGGTTTGAAGATCTGAAAATTCAGGCCTGGTTGAGAATATTAATGCAAGTACCACACACACACTGTGAGTCAATGGCAGCCCTGGCCTGTGCTGCTCACTGCAGCCACATCTCTACAAGATTACACATATCATACCAGTGTTACCTTTATGACGCAAAGTAGCAAAGTTAGTGCAGGGCAAGAAGGTTGGGTCATAATGATAATCTTTTGGCCGAGAACCAATCACGATATTGAAAATTTCAACTCACTCTTCCTCAGGCTTTTCTGGTGATGCTGCCCAGATTTCCAAGACACCAATAGCGGCTATTTTCTCTCGCTCTTGGGCTCTCCTAAAGACAAATCAGAAGTAAATTGTCAGACAAACAATGGCCATCAAAGAAACATTCAATCATCCAAATCATGATTTATGATTTTATGTGTCAGATATAGTATAATTCCTTGACAAGACACATTTCTGAACTGATTCATGGCCCATTTATATCGATATTAGATGTACAGTGACTTATGGACCTGAGGTCCCACACACTCTCTGTAGTGCCCATAGAGAAAACATCAATTACACATTACATAGGTTTGGCCCTTGGAGTCTGATATCCTTACTGTAAAATAGCTGATTTTGCAAAAGTTAAATTCTAACATCAATTTTTATAAAAACAAGGCAATCTAGCCGTAATGTTTCTTGCCCTTTATATTAACATTTGACCTCATTTGACCTTTGACCTACTTAAGTGACCTATCACCACACTGAGATCGAATACAGTACATGTTGGGCATCTACATTACCATCCAAGTTAGTTACAAATGGGCTGATACCAACTCCAGTAAAAATTGTAGGTATATTCTATCATTTGACCTCATTTGACCTTTGACCTGCATATGTGACCTTTGACCCCCAAATAACATTGAGGTCCCAGCTACACATCTACCACCAAGTTTGTTTACACTGGGCTTGTGGTTAGAAGTTGCCTAGTTTCGGCCCTTCTCGGGCCCTCGCCCCCTCCAGGGCCCCCAGGGGGGTCCAGGTGTGCCATTTCAGGAACCCTCTATCCCCTCCCCCTAAGGATCATTCCCATTAAGTTTGGTCTAAATCCACTGATGTGCTTTATAGAAAATGATGTAAATGTGAATTATTCCCATAGGGCCCATGTTGTCCCCCTCAGGGGCCAAACAGGGCCACCCTGGCATTGTCAAGAGGAACAATAATTCATCACATGTAGAGGTATCTACACACACAGTGACTCAGCTCAAAACTATTTCTGGATCTGGAGAAGAAGATTTTTGAAAAACTACCTACTTTGTGCCCTTTAGGGCCCTATACCTGGGCCCCCAGGGGACCAGGTGTACCATTTGAGGACCACAGACTCACAACCCCCTATAGTCTAGTGGGTAGAGGTGGGTAACGTGCACCCCCCTGAAATATACTTCTAACCAGTGTTACTATATTGGAAAAAATGCGTAGAAAACGATAAGCTATGTTACCAAAGTCAAAAAGTGTCCCATATATTGTTTTTATGCAAATTTATGCAAATCAGTGTAGTGTTGGTATAACAGAAACATAAGGTTTTAATACATTTCAATCAAAACTTTTCCTCATATTTGGTCTTGATCCATGCTTTGGAGGGTCATACACGATATGTAGATAAGTCTCTAAGCAATCAGATGACTTTGTGACGTCATAATATGCAAATTAGGGCCGTCATTGGTGAAAAATCACTATTTAGCACAATTTTGGCATTCTTTTAAAGGATTTTTATACTTCTAACCAGTGTTACTATATTGGAAAGAATGCATAGAAAACGATAAGCTATGTTACCAAAGTCAAAAAGTGTCCCACGTATTGTTTTTATGCAAATTTATGCGAATCAGTGTAGTGTTGGTATAACAAAAACATATGGTTTTAATACATTTCAATCAGAACTTTTCCTCATATTTGGTCTTGATCCATGCTGTGGAGGGTCATACACGATATGTAGATAAGCCTCTAAGCAATCAGATGACTTTATGACGTCATAATATGCAAATTAGGGCCGTCATTGGTGAAAAATAACTATTTAGCACAATTTTGGCATTCTTTTAAACGATTTTTATACTTCTTACTAGTGTTACTATATTGGAAGAAATGCAAGCCATGTTACCAGAGTCAAAAAGTGTCCCACGTTTTGTTTTTATGCAAATTTATGCAAATCAGTGTAGTGTTGGTATAACAGAAACATAAGGTTTAATACTTTTCAATCAGAACTTTTCCTCATATTTGGTCTTGATCCATGCTTTGGAGGGTCATACACGATATGTAGACGAGTCTCTAAGCAATCAGATCAGGCACATGAATTTCCTGACTAGTTAGCAGAAGAGGGTCTCATCATGAAAGCAACATTGTTTTTGTACTACATTTTGATAACAGCGCACTCACAGTGGCTGGCAAGCTTCAGCCTAAAATAGATTAAATCTTTCATCACAAATCTGTATTTTCAACTCCTGGCGCAGATAAATCGTGTTATCAGACCGATGCTCTTCCACGTATAACTCGAATGAGGTCAGATCACAATCTCGGCACAACTCACTAGTAATAAGTTGTCCGCTTTGATAATATTTTTTTTAAAGTGGCACTACAAGAAATTTATTTACACACATCACCATCAAAGACTTTATCAAAAATTAGTCACAAAAATTTTGTGTTAAGTCAACCAATTGGTTTACATGCAAACCACAGCGTATTGAATGAGAAACTATTGCGAAGGCCTTTACATTAAAACAGAAAAGCTGACATTTTGAATAAGACAAACTAAGTCGACTTCATAAGCAGAGGAAGCCACAAATGTTGTTATGCATTTACAGTTTCAATTAATAATTTTCAGAGCAATTATTTCCATTAAAAATACACTGCGAACTGTGCTGATTCTTTCTGTGGCTGTGGTTTTGAAATGGGGTAATGATTCTACAAAAAAGATTGCTAGAGCTTGGATGTAAATACCTTTCTGTTGAATGCTTTTTCTTTTTCTTCTCTTTAGCCATCTTCTTTTCTTCTTCTCTGTCTTCCTTTCGTCTTCTCCTCTTCTCCTCTTCCTGAAAACGTGATAAAAATGAAAATAACCTCAATGCGAAATCATGAGTATGAAGAATCAAAGAAAGGGGAATTTTAGCTATCTGTAAATAGTTTTGAAGTACATACAACGATGAATCTCCTGTTGACGACAGAAAACAATTTTCAAAGCATGTCAGAATGACTTCCAACTGAGTAATATAATGTTATTCAGTAATGCCTCATGCCATCTGTCACTTTGAAAAAAGGTCAATGTTGAAATCATATTCAGCTAAAGCTTCTGTGATTTACAAGTATGACTACCATATCCCAAATTTCTTGCGCTGAATTTCTCCAAAAAAAACAAGAAAAAAAAACGCAACTAGACATTTGGTGTGTCCATAGAGACCACAGATCCCCGCTAAGAGCAATCAGTAAGCATTTCTCACTTGAGTAAGTCATGTGGATAACAAATATGCATGACCTGTGATCCTTATGACGCTCTGACCTAAGACACCAAATTCACAACTTGACTTTGCATTTTAGTGTATCCAACCTACACACCAATATTATCCAATCCATCTAAATTTATTAGTTATCGTGCTGAAACCGAATTTGGCATATGAAATGAACAGCTGACGCTTGATTTGACCTGCGGACTTCACAATCGAAACTTGACGTGTATTTGTGTCATCTACCTACTATATCCAAAAATTGTTTAATTCTGTCATAATATGTAATTAACTTATCATCAGAACCATCCAGAAACCAGTTTGCATATATGAAGCTGCGACCTTGGCCTTTGCCTGCGGACCCCGAATTCGAACTTGAACTGTATTTTTGTGTGACTCTACCTTACACACCACAAATACATGTGGAAACGCATTAGCGGAGACGGGCGTAACAGATGGCATACGCTAATGCCCCTTCGAGACTTCGTCTGGCGGGGGTATAAAAAAAACTAACACCTCGTTCATTGATTCAGAGCCAAACACAAGATCCATCTTTAATCTATTAAGAAATACTTTAAGCTGTGAATATCACATCACAATTACATCTGCATTTGATATGACTGATATAAAATTTGTAGATGTGCAGGCAGTTATGCTAGCACATCACAGTGTATGATTCCTAACAAAATTTTCAGAGCATCTATTTCTTTTTCAAATTTGTGAAAGTAAAGTTTTTTCTGATATCAAGACACTGCTATGAATAATCCCTACTCATGCAGGCATTAAAGGTATTGGCAAAACATTTTACCACAGTTTAGCAAAAATCCTGAGCCACATGATTCCGCCATGCTACCAATGTCTTTGATGAGGTCTAAAAATGAAGCCCTGAAAAAATTGTATTCAAAATGATTATTTAGTGCTTTACAAAAAGTGAAAAATCGTAAGTTGACCAAGATTCACTTGCCCATTTCTCTCCATAGACGTTACTGTGTGTACACCTAGGGCTATTAAAACTCGCGACCCGAGTTTTGAACTGTTTATTCATGTAATAACTTGCACTTGGCAGTGGTAACTTCCAAATGTTGTATTCTTCAGGGTGTTTTATTTGTCCATTTGAACTACTACTATGCTACTCAGAATATACAAAGTTTTGACATTTTTTAAAATTAAACTGCCCAATGTAGCCCTTCACTTTTAATTATCAGCATTGTCAAGCATCATCATTATCTAACATGCATACATTTGTTATATTCCGCGCAAACGGCTGCTAATACCATGTTGTTCATTGTAATTGATGACTTTCTACAAAAGACAACAAATTACCTTCACTGTCAGTATCATTCACACTATCGACTTTCAGAATCTTCTTCTTCTCTTCTTTCTGAGATAACGGCAAAGATTGTCATCAGAGCTACTCAAATACCAAAAAAATCATCTTTGTTAGAGTATTAATGAAAACGTCACCCTGATTTTACAAATGCTTTACATTAGATCGTTGCAAATAGATGTAACATACGGTAACCTGTGACCAGTTTTTACGAAAAAAATTTGTAATAATGACAAATTTACATAATATCAAAGTTGTTACAAATCATAAATACCATTTCATCAATTTTAATTTCATCACCATTTCATAAGACTTGTGCATGAAACATTTAGTTTTCATGAAAAAAATACATAGCACTTGCACTGCGACCAAATGTCCACACCTGACCAAATACAAAATGCAGTAATATTTGCACAATTAACAAAGAATTGTATACGCATCTGAACCAATTTAGTGATGGGTGTCTTTGGCAATAGATAGAGTCGAGTGTACTTCATTACACAACGTTTCATCAACTTCTTTCACGCGATCACATCCTACATGTATAATCACACCTTTTTATGGAAGGTTTGACAGTATCTGAAAATTCAGGCCTGGTTAGAATATTATGCAAGTACCACACACACCACTGTGAGTCATGGCACGCCCTGGCCTCGTGCTGCTCACTTGCAGCCACATCCTACAAGATTACACATATCACATGACCAGTGTTACCTTTATGACGCCAAAGTAGGCAAAGTAGTGCAGCGGGCAAGAAGGTTGGGTCATATATGATAATCTTTTGGCGAGAACTCAATCCACGCATAATTGAAAATTCAACATCACTCTTCTCAGGCTTTTCTGGTGATGCTGGCGCCGCAGATCAAGACACCAATCCATAGCGGCTATTTTCTCCGTCGCTCTCATCGGCCTCTCTAAAGACAAATCAGAAGTAAAATTGTAGACAAAAACAATGCCATCAAAGAAACATTCCAATCATCCAAATCAGATTTATGATTTTATGTGTCAGTATATAGTATAATCTCTTGACAAAGAACATTTCGAACTGAATTCATGGCCATTTATGATCGATATTAGATGTAGCAGGTGACTTTATGGACCGATAGGTCCACAACACTCTCTGTAAGTGCCATAAGAAAACATCAAATTAACATTACTATGGTTTCGCCCTTGGACGTCTGATATCCTTACTGTAAAATAGCTGATTTTGGCAAAGGTTAAATTCTAACATCAATGTTTATAAAAACGGCAATCTAGCCGTATGTTTCTTGCCCTTTATATTAAATTTGACCTTACATTTGACCTTTGACCTACTTAAGTGACCTATCACCACATCGAGATGGAATACAGTAATGTGGGCATCTACATTACCTTCCAAGTTAGTTACAAATGGGCTGATACCAAACTCCAGTAAAATGTAGGTATATTCTATCATTGAGCCTCCATTTGACCTTTACTCATATGTGACCTTTGACCCCAATAACATTGAGGTCCCAGCTACACACTAACACCCAAGTTTGTTACCACTGGGCTGTGTTAGAAAGTTGCCCCTAGTTTGGCCCTTCTGGGCGCTGCCCCTCTCGGCCTCCAGGGGGTCGCAGGTGTGTGGCCATTTCAGGACGCCGTATCCTCCCCCTAAGATCATTCCCATTAAAGTGGTCTAAATCACTGATGTGCTTTATAGAAATGATGTAAATGTGAATATTCCCAAGGGCCCATGTTTGTCCCCGTCCCAGGGCCAACACAGGGCACACCCTGCCTGATTTGTCGAAAGGAACAATATAATCAACATGTAGCGGTATCTACACACCACGTGACCAGCTCAAATTTCTGGATGCTGGAGAAAAGGATTTTTGAAAAACTACCTACTTTGGGCCGCTTTAGGCCCTATACGCGGCGCACCAGGGGACGCAGTGTAAGACATTTGAGGACCGACAGACTCGACACCGCCCTAGATCATTCGCATAGTTGGTAGGGTGTAACATCCCAACCCATCCTTTAACCGAACGCGCCCCCCTGAAATATCTTGAAATAAGCTGTTACATACGGACGAACACCGAGAAAAGCGATCGCAATAGCTCTCTTGAGCCTTGCGCTCAGGTGAGCTAAAAAATAAACAAAACTAATGTGCAACCATTTGGCCACTAAATTTGAAACCTGGGTAAAGGGTACTAAAGACAACATAACTGTATTTCGAAAACCCTATGACAAGTAAGTGCCTACCTGATTTTTTTCAGCAGGTAATTCCCAAACTTTTAAATATTCATAAGTATGGGGAAGCATTCAAGTTTTATACTAGTTATTAAACTGCTGAAGGCTTATTCATTTATTCTGTATTCACTCTGACCCACATGGCGAAATGAAGTATTTGCTTATGCTCTACAATACCTCTTCAGAAGAAACAAGCCTGCTGGCCTCATTGTGACATTCTGCTTAGACTGCCATCCAAATCCTACGAGATCGAACTCCTGCCTCAACCCCCTTCCATTTTGCTGAATGTCATCACGATATTTCTCCATTTTGGAGTGCAAGTCTCTGTCCTCACATACCTAATCTCCGAATATTCAAGTTACGGTACTGTACTGGAATCGTATAACACTATTATACCAACAGTTCTCCGTCGTGTCTGTCTCGACGATCAAAGCTCTATTGACCTTGAACGACTTCTGCTGATGGAGCTGATCTACTATCTGAATGATCGATCGCTGCGACGAACCATTCTGCGTTCTCTCTTCGAGACCGCGACGACTACGAGACCTGCCCTACTGGAAATGAGTATCTCTTGCGTCCATTTCTTCCTGTCACGGTACCCTTGATGCGCGATCTGCTATGGGGAACGAGATCTGCTTCGAGAAGATATCTGTCCCTTGAGTGGTGACCTGCTTCTTGAACGGGTAACTGTTCCTGTGATGTTCCATTTTCTTGATGCGTAAGACCTGTCCGCCGGGCTTCGGACTTCGATCCTGTTCTCAGGGAAGGCGAGCCTCTGGATCCTCCATCGTTTGGTGATTTTTTTCTGGAAAATTCATGTGACAAAAGATTGTTTTTAAGTATGATCTATATGGTTTGTAAATTATTTTTCAAAGAATCCATGTCCTAGATCGGCTTCACAAACTCGATGCACCCTGCTAAACAGTAAGACATTGCAGTAAAGGCGCTGGTCCATAACAGGATCGTCTTGGATAACCAGCGATCGTCCCGTTTATAAAGTGTTGCACGACTTAAGTCGCGAAAAGTCGTGAGTCGCGACTGCCTGCACGGAGTCCGCGACTCAGAACTATCGGAACGCAATAGTCGATTTTATCACATAGTTAATTGTATTAAAACTTGA
>JZLH01S0126406.1:0-17618 GCA_001188425.1 Eucidaris tribuloides
TGTACACCCCAGTTCAAATCCATTATGTTAATTATGACGTCTGTCACGTCAGTCATGATCTACGGCTCAATTTATCCTAATACCAGGAAGAAAGTAAGCATTTTATTTACAATGGTTTCCAAAACAAAGTGATAGTTTCGTCAATGACTAATCACAATATCGGCGAAAATAAACTTTTTAGAATTCCACGAAATCTATGTGTGGCCAGATACAGTCATATCCTACAGACATACGCACTATATTTGGTTATCTTGAAAGTTGAATCATAAGAAATGATTTAGAAAACAGATGGCACAATGACACAAACAAATATATAGCCTACACAGTCACATTTACAGACACAAACAAATAGATACAGATGCACACACACATGGAAACACACAACTAATATATGTTACAGTCAAAACCAACCAAACACACACACACACAACCCACACCACACCCACCAAACACAAACACACACACACATTACGACACACACACCACACCACATAAACACAACACACACATCACACCACAACACCACACACCAACCACACTTGAAGATTTAGTGTATACCTGGATATCGTGGCAAAAGGAAGATTTTTGAAATCTGATAAGTGTGGGCGTTGGACAGTACTTGAACATCCAGTATGGGCTGGTAATGGTTTTTTTTTTTTATGGGAATATCAATGTAGACTCAAGGAGGCCACGTTTCTTCAAAGTTCGTTAATCTTGCGTAAATCTATGAATATATTTAACTTCGACACATTTTGAAACTCTGTTTAACTTCAGTCTCTGTATGGATATAATCCTATTTAAACATGAATAGGGTGCTATGATGATGTCGCGATTCTCATTTTTAAAAAGCCGGATTTTATTGACTATATATATTTAACATACTTTAATTTCGTATGTGCCTACAATTAATTCGGAAAAGTGAAAATCGTTACCTCTGCTATATTGTTACACACGTACAAATTATGTTGAATCAACACCATGCCGCTCATTTCAATGAATTGATTTGATTGATTGATTGATTGATTGATTGATTGATTGTTTATTTATTATTACTTTATTATTATTTATTTATTTATTTATTTATTTATTTATTTTTATCATGATTCATTCACTCATTGATTCTGTTCGCTATTCAAATGTTACAAGATTAGTAATATTAATCACTTATTGTCATGCACCGTGCAAAATTTATGAAATTGAAATAAGTGTGAAAAGTATACTATTTTCTTGGGCTGTGTTTTAGATAACCTCATTCTATTAAAGTCAATGCTTTGGAAATCGTTATGAAAATGAATGCTAACAATCAATAAATGTACGTTGGATGTATGGGGGAGGGGTGGCTATTGGTACGACATTAGTGTCAGTTTCTGCACTACCACCCCCCCCCCACCACACACACACGTCTCCGTCACGTACACGGAAGATTCATGATTCAATCGATTGATTGCTTCCGCAGGTGTACACCACAGAGGAAATGGTTAGCAGATAGTATTTAAGGGATCATCGGTATAATCTGTCCATCAGACAGGTTAGAATAATAGCAATCTTTACCAATCAGCTGAGGCAGAAAGGGTGTAAGGTATGTAAGGTGTCATTTTTCCTTTGCAGTATAGTTAGTCAATTAGTTGTCTCGATTCAGAGATGATCGGAGTCGGACGAATTCGGTGAGGTAGCAAATCGACGGATGGGGTACGTGGGGGTGGGGGAGTGGTAGTGGGGTTACCCACCTCCTACGGTATGGACGTTTTCAACAAAATGTTTTATTGAAATAGCATTTAAGATCATTTTAAATGATTTTGTTGTTTCTGTCGATTAGAAAGTAATGTGTGTGTGTGTGTGTGTGTGTGTGTGTTGTTGTGTGTGTGTGTGTGTGTGTGTGTGTGTGTGTGTGTGTGTGTGTGTGTGTGTGTGTGTGTGTGTGTGTGTGTGTGTGTGTGTGTGTGTGTGTGTGTGTGTGTGTGTGTGTGTGTGTGTGTGTGTGGGGTGGGTGATACGTCTGTTTTGTTGTGGTTTTTTCTCCATCTTCGAGGACAGTAGGGTGTATCCGCCGGTGGGCGTGTATTAACTGAGACAAAGGTATATAGGAAGTGCGAGTATTAAAAAGCATTTTCAGCGATCGTTATGAAGGTTGGGTCAACAGTATTGAATCTGAAACATGTGTTGAGCTTAGTTTAACTATAGTTTTACACGACACTAAATTTATTTTCCATCAAAAAAGGAGTTGTTAGCACTGGTACATTGGCCACCTATTGTTTGTTTTGGTTTAAAGTGATAGGCTAACATTGTGGAGCTTCAATTTAAAAAATTGTCAAACTTTGATATCTGAACTACATAGTAGTGTTCAAATGTACAAATAAACACCCTAGAATACAAAAGTTTGGAAAGTTACACTGCCAATGGCAAGTTATGCATGAATAAACAATTAAGACTCGGGGCGAGTTTTAATAGGCAAGGTGTACCACAGTAAGTCTATGCGAGGAAATGGGCAAGTGAATCTTGTCAACTTACGATTTTCAATTTTTGAGAGCACTAGATAATCATTTTGAAATACAATTTTTTTCAGGGCTTCATTTTTAGACCTCATCAAAGACATTGGTAACATGGGGAATCATGTGGCTCAGATTTTTTAACTGTGGTAAATGTTAGCCAATACCTTTAATTCAAAATTGTGTTCTTCAGATTTACAAAAACAAGGGGAATGATATGCGACTTTGACATTCAATAATACGGAATTTATTTAAATAGTTACGAAGGAATAATCTCCCGAAGCTGGCTATGAATTAAATTTGGCATGTTTGGGGCTAAATTATACAAACAATTTTAAAATATCGTGTAGGCCTAGTAGGCCTACTACTTGCATTTGTACACAGCCCCATGCCAAACTCAGGCTAAAATACATTTCTCTCCAAAGTAAAGAAAGTGTATTTAGCGCATTTGGAACTTCATATGACGAGCTTGCATGCAAAAGGCATTAACGTCCCACTTATATATGAAAGTTAGGTTATTAGCATTTATTCATTGGCCAACTGGGCTACTTATCTATTTACAGAATATTATTTGGAGTTAAAGTAATTATCGTAACATAGTGTGTTTCATTTTCCATGGGCGCACGAAACTGGAATAAAGACTCGGAAATGTCCTTTTCTCCAAAGTTATCAAACTTGATTTAGCGCCTTCTGGAGTCCATTTAAGCTCTTCATTATTACAATACAGTGTAGTAATTTTGTGATATGTTTGTTACTAGTTTGTTAAATTGTTACATTGCTGTCTCGTTAACAAAGCAATAATTATTGTCTTTGCAATAGTACAAATTGGGTTGTAAATGGCATATACTGTATTTAGACAACTGTGTTATGAACACACGAAAACGAAATGGCTCAATCATATAACGCACGTTTTACAAACGTGTTCATCGTTCAATGTGCAGAGACTGGTACTCTGATATACCGTACAAACACAAAACAAATTTTCTCAGTCATTACGCACGTTTTATTAGCATGATCACCGTTCAATGTGCAGAGATCGGTATTTCAATAACCTATTGTTCTCATTGTTCTCTATATCATTTTGACATGTCACCGGTACATTATTACAATGTTAAGCGTTTGTTTTCTGACTGATAATTTCGATCTAAGAATAACATTTTGTCAATGTCAACGGATTGGCGTGACTAGGTTGTAATCCTGGGAGACCCATTTTCGTGTAACACTGCTTCCGTTCTGAACACTGATCAACCATCATATTGTAATGGTATAGCCAGGATTTTTTTCGGAGTGCGCCGATATAATTTTGGACCTTTTCACAATGAAATAACAGCAAGATGTGGTTAAAATCCACCCGTTCTATTTCAATGCTTTTTCATCATGTCATTGTGAAAAAGCCCTCGAAAAAATGTATTTGGATAAAATGAGGACCTTTTGATTCTTTTTTTTTTGGGGGGGGGGTCGAAAATCCCGACCCTGGGATCCCGACCCTCCCCCATATGTCGCATGCGCAAGACAGTACACTTCAGAACTTTGGTGCTAAATTTAACACTCATGGTGTTGCCCAATTATTTTGTCACTTTGACATGTAAGTGTGGTGTTGAATTTAACACTTTGAGTGTTGAATTTAACACTTTGAATGAACGGTACCTTTAACACCACTGAGTGTATTGAATTCAACACACTTCTTGTATCCACATTGGGCGATATCACAGGTGTTAAATTTAACACCGCTGTTTTTGCAGTGTATACAGCCGTGTTCGATCAAACGCATGCACAGTCAAATTCTTGGCGTCAATTTTACGTTGTAATAACAGCAGAAATTGTCAACTAAATCGGGTTACATATGTTTAACGTACTAGTATTGATTATGCCTTATGCAGTCACATGTAGTTCGTGACTTTTCATGTTTTGCGTGTATACGTATAGAATAGACACAGGCGCGGTCCACAAGTGGACAAAATTTGGCTATTATTTTGTCCATTTGTGTACTAACTGTAGGCCTACAGGCAAGTTGTAGACATAGAAATGACATCACTAATGCGCAGAATTGACAGGGTTATTACTGCATATTCCTTGAGAATGAAAAATCCTGCATTATTCATGTTATTACAATTTCTTTAACGAGTATTTGCCACACTCAGAACAGAGTAAGTAGAAATTTATTATTTGAAACGAAAATAAGCTAGTACCACACACGCACGCACGCACACACACACACACACACACACACACACACACACACACACACACACACACTACAACACACACACACACACACACACACACACACACACACACACACACACACACACACACACACACACACACACACACACACACACACACACACACACACACACACACACACACACACACACACACACACACACACACACACACACACACACACACACACACACACACACACACACACACACACACACACACACACACACACACACACACACACACACACACACACACACACACACACACACACGGTTATACCCATCTTATTGATATCAAAGGTATATTGTACTGTGCATGTCGTTGACAAAGGTATCGGAATACTTCCAGGATCGATTACACGACGATTACCTGCGGAAATGAACGTAGACACGAAGTTCAGTTGATCTTTTGTGACATTTGTTTGATCCCTGTTATGTATTGAAATAATCTTTTGCAATTACTATAATATTGCATTTATCTTAAAGATAGTTTTAACTTGTTGACCCTTTTGTTTCCGTAGTTTGTAACATGCTACACCACCATTAACATTCCCAAACTTTGTTAGTTTTTAGATAAAGAGACAAATGATTGACGTATATCCCCCGTATATCGTTCAGGTCAATGTTCAACAACCATAAGTTGTATCCCTCGTTATTTGCAATCGATCAATCGGCTTGCGATCATTATAATGCTAGCCTATATGGGAAACGTATTGTCAATGTCAACTGTTTTTTCATACATTCAGAGCCTGCAATCTCTAGAGATGTTCAATAACTGTGAGTACCAGAAGTGTACATTTTAAAGACTTTTCTTGGGTGGTGATTGTGTGTTCATATTTCTTTGTTGATAAAAAGTATTACGCATTAAAAAAAAGCACGCTTCGATTTTATTAGTTTTACTGTGAAGTTAAACACAGCTAATATACATGATATAGGGAACTCTTGATTCGGAGTTATATATCTCCTTGTTTGGACATATACAATTTCCTGGCAAAGACTTTCAAACAACGTTTAGAATATAATTAGCAAGGTTGATACAAGGGATGGATTTTATTCCCTTTGTGGAGCAAACATGAAAATGGGTAAAACAATTGTTACGCATTTTGACTCTTGAGAGAGAAAAAGTTACTCTTCGCAATTTACTAAGGCAAAGGTCTACTGTTTGATCCACTCTTAAAATTCCCGGTTCAGACTGACTCGGAAAAGGAATCCGTTGGAGGCACACTCGGAAAAGGGTTAATTTCAACCAAATTCTAGGTCAGGTCAAGTTTGACCAAAATCTGAGCCAACCTAACCTAGGTCTTGGTCAAAGTTGACCCGGAATTTGGTTGAAACTGACACTTTTCCGAGTGTGCCCCCAACGGATTCCTTTTCCGACTCAGTCTGACCCAGGAATGATAAGAGTGCGGATCGGGCCTAATTATTGCAACGCTTCAAGAAAATCAGTGACGTCAAATCTGCACTCTTAAAAATATCTAGTCATTTTTAACTAGAATCTAGTAAAAAAATGACTAGATTGCCAAGTAAAATATGACTTTACGCTATTCTAGTTATTTTGACTAGAAAAATCTAGTCGCGTCAGGTGACTAGATGTCGTGTTACAATTTGACTAGAATATCTAGTCACTTTTAACAACAAACTAGTCAATTTGACTAAGTCCGTAGTGCAAATAAAAAAGATAATTAATTATTAATTAAGAAAAAAAAATCAACTTTCCATCAGGAATGACTTTCTAATCGTGTTTTAGAATTTCATTTATTCAAATATTTTACCTTACCTCGCCTTGACCGGGAATTGAACCCGACACCAGAGTTTAACAGTCCAATGCCTTACCGTATTCGCCACCAAGATATTCGTTTAAAAGCAATGCAAAAATTAAATTTATATTTACATTTCCTTATTTTTCTAAGAGGTGACCCATAATAACACATATTTAGTGTACAAACGATTGAATTAAGCTAATTTGTGCATGTTACAACACATTTAACCTGATAAACATAAATAATCTTGAGTCTTACTTCGCAATTCATATTAAGCCTTAACTTGGAGTTGGCTAGATATCCTAGTCATTTATAATCCAAAACTTGTTTCAGCTAAACCAGATTATCTAGTCATATAGACCCGATTCTAGTCAGATATTTTGACTAAGTTTTCGGGTCGGACCATATATTTGAAATTAGTTAAAATGACCAGATCTCAAGTTGAAATAACAAGGATATTTAGTCAAACCGACCAGATTCTAGTCAAAAATTTTTGACAGGGTTTCTAGTAAAAAAAAAATGACTAGGTATTCTAAGAGTGTGAGTATGATTGACACAAACTTTTTCCAATTTAAGTTGTAAATAATTCTGTGTTGTGTTTGATAATTGGTTCAAAATTTCAAAGGTGTAGATCGTGGGGGGGGGGGGCTGGGGCAATCGCCCCAATTGAAGTATTGGTGCTCCATGCTCGATCTTTTTTTTCCTGGAGGACCATGCATCATTTTGCAACATGTGTTTCCGCAACACTTGGGGGTGTTTCATAAAGCTGTTCGTAAGTTTCGAACAACTTTACGAACGACTGGTGATAATTTCTTGGGTGCTAATCAGTTTCTCGTGCATTTATGTAGCACAAGAATGTATCACCAGTCGTGCGTAAAGTCGTTCGTAACTTAAGAACAGCTTTATGAAACACCCCCTGGTCAGATGCAGGGGCGGCGCCAGGGTAAACTCTCAGGGAGTGCAAAAATCATTAAAGTTGATTAGGGGGAGAAAATTTCAAAAAGATCTCCATTTCATACACTGCGATAAACCCAATGATTTTCTGAATTTTGAAAATTTCAGGGGGGCACTCACCCCCTCTTCCCCTTTATGGTGCCACCCAGGTTGGATGAACTACTTTGGGAGCTCTTGGTTGTGTTTTTACTCTTCAATACTGATTTGCACTTTATTTAGACACTTGTCACTGAATGCTGAATGTAATTGTAATCACATTAAAATGTCACCTATCGTTTCCAAGCACTATTGAACTTCGGTGTTTTCCCACCAAACAGGAGAACATTTTGATCATAATAAAAGTTCAAGTGTACTTTGGCAGCTTCCCTGACCCCTGTTGAAGTTAATAATCAATTAAACGGGCATGAAATATCCTAATTCCCACATAAAAATAAATATTGTTCCCACGCCCTACCTTCCCCCTGGTCCCAACGACTGGGTATGGAAGAGGAAAGGGGGGGGGGGGAGTATAGGAACCAGTGAGGAATGTATTCCATATGTGACCGTGCATCACAAAACCAACAAAAAGTAACCAGGGATGATATTTCAGTTAATATCAGATTCTGATAGAGGAGTCTCTCAGCTTTAAAATGATATATTATTTGTCAAAATGGATGTTCCTAACCCTTTAAAATAAGAGAGAGAATGTTTAACCCGTTCAGATGTTACTTAAGAAAAACGGCTATTCTATCACCTGCACAAGCAGCACAAAGCGCGGGGGAACAAAAAGGTGATTTCAAACTCCATGGCAATTACTATGAAGGGATTATCAGATTACCATCAAATTAGGTCCTCTCTATTATCATATTCAATTTTCAATACACCAGTGTACTCCATTCAAAAGTTATGGAGTGTAAAATTGTTGGCCTGTGCTTCACGTACATTTTTCACGCTGTCGGATGGGAACCCAGCTGCGACGACTGAAACAACATGCTGGGTCTAGAAAATTTGCCAAAAATACAACTAAAACTCCATGCTATGCTTCCAAACTTCATATTTCGGTAGGAGAAGAGTTGCACTTTCAGAAAATATCAAAAACTGAAAATCGAACATGTTGACCCATTACTCATATTTTCAGCCCTGGCGTAAATTAACCCCCCCCCCCCCCGCTGTCTTTTTGGTGGTTTCGTGATGTAATTATGTCCGAAATGTTAAAATTTAGAAGCCAGAACTGATTGGTTTGCGATCAATATTATCTATCACACTTCAAAGTACATTGTGATCTATGGACAGCTTGATATCCACGCATCTTTAAAGTACACTTCAGCTATTCAGGAAACGGGGTGGATTATACGTCTGATTAGGTCAGGTCAATACCTGGAAATAAAGGTTACATTGACGGCTGAGGAAGATCCTTGGATATCAGACTGACTGACCCAACCTCCAAAACCACCCGTCTGATATGGAAGTCAAGGGCAAAATATCGTTTCTTTCTGCTGTAAAGTTCATGATGATATTGCATTGTGTCCCATTGTGTATAACGGTAGTAAAGTAATATAGGTGTGGAGGTGTTGTTGTGGAGTACGTGCATTGTTTTCTGCCCTATTTTCTGCCCTTCACGCCGAGAAATGGGGCCAGTCGAATCCCACCGCTCGCATTTGCGTACCTCATCAGGCGATTTCTCCACATTTGCTGCTCCGCACATTATAAGACTTCTTTTCTGCTCCCCCGCCCCCAATGGCTTGGTTTATTATACGTCACTGTATGATGGAACCCTCTGTCTCTTTTTCTATTAATCTTCCCTAAACAGCTAAAAGAAACAAATTTTCCAGATCTTCCTCCCTTACACAATGGCCTAAAAACTCCAGTTCTTGTTTCCGGATCTTTCTTCATAAACATCTGTAACTACAGTCCAAGGGACCCTCAATATTCGCCGGAGAACCACATTTCAGTAGCTTGCCAACGGTCTTCGATTAGGAATTAACCAAATCTCACAACCACATTTAAAAGATTGGGAAGATTGATAAGAATCATAGAACCTTAGTCTTGCATTCGTGGTGATTTTCTTATTACAAATTAATGAGCGCTTTCTCTACTTATAGCCGCATTTAAAATCCAATAATAATGGACGAAAAGCACTTTCTCTTTCTCCTATTCTTCTAGAAATCTAGAGGGTCAGAAGCCCGGGGGGAGGGGGGCACTTAGTATAAATGTGTGATACGTATGTGCCGCGGTTGAGACCCCCATTTTCAGCCAAAATTTCCGTTCCAGAACATCTCAATTTCAGAAGTCACAGAAAAAAATTAATTTTTCCAGTTCCAGAGACCCCCAAATTTGCCGTTTTGCTTCTGATTTTTCGCTCGGTCGCGCCGCGCGGCCGAGCCAGAGCATTGCCCTTTCAGCACGGCGCGCCAACGGCGCGCCGGAACTTCGCCGGTGTGCAGTTCCAGAGCATAGCATTTTAAGGTTTTCTGAAGCCTTAGCTCCAGTTCCAGAGACCCCCCATTTTTCGCCCAAGCCCGTTCCAGAGTCCCCGATTTTCGATTTCGGTGCGGCACATAGGTATCACTTTGTAAGTCGAGTGCCCCCCCCCCCCCGGGGTCAGAAGACGACTATATCTGGGCCTTAAACGGTGATTCTGTTCATCCAGGGCGAATGAGTCTTTTCCACCACCACCACAGCTAAAACATTATAACTTGTGCGACTTACAATTATATAGGCGCCTTTAAAATCCATTAATAATGTGCGAAATGCCCGCCACCCCACGTCTCTCTTTTATTCTTCCAGGACCAGGAGTCTAGAAGATGGCTGACAGATGCCGACTAACCCGGGGCCTCAAGAGATGATTCGTCCTCCACGGTGAATGAGTTTTTCTCCACTATACCACAGCTCAAATGCATTCAACTTGCGTCTTAAAGCTGCTTTGCTTTAAAAATTCGATTGATAATTAACGAAACGCTCCACTTTCTCTTTCATGCGTCCAGCTGTTCGTAAAGTTACGCATGACTTTACGAACGACTGGAACGTGTTCTTGGGTGCTACACTAATCACATTCTTAATCATTTAGCACAAGATCTGATCACCAGTCGTTCGTAAAGTCATGAACAGCTTTATGACACAGGCCCCTGGAGTCTAGAAGAAGGTGGACAGAAGCCAACTAACACGGGTCCTCAAGAGATGGTCTTAGAATTCCCGGGTCAGACTGACTCGGAAAAGGAATCCGTTGGGGGCACACTCGGGAAAGGGTCAGTTTCAACCAAATTCCGGGTCAACTTTGACCAAGACCCAGGTCAGGTTGGCTCAGATTTTGGTCAGACCTGACCTGGAATTTGGTTGAAACTGACTCTTTCCCGAGTGTGCCCCCAACGGATTCCTTTTCCTAGTCAGTCTGCCCCGGGAATTTTAAGAGTATGCACCCTCGCTTAAAACCCATTGATAATCAACGAACGATCCCTCTCTCTTTCATTTCTCCAGGAGTCTAGAAGATGACGGATAGAAGCCCAGTAACTCGGGACCTCAGAGCTAGGTGATTCATCCTCCCCGGCGAAGGAGTTTTTTTTTCACCACCACGCAGAGCTCAAAAGCATTCAAGTAAAAATAACCTAGCTTTTAAAATATCCATTAATAATGCACGACGTTCTCCCCTGTCTCTTTCATTCCTCCGGAAATCATGAAAAAGGCAGACAGAAGCCAACTAATCCGGGGTCTCAAAAATGGTTTATCCTTGCTGAAAATCCATTGATTATAAGCGAAACGCTCCCATTCTCTCCTTTATTCCTCCATGACTAGAGAAGATGGCGGACAGAAGCCAAATTACTCGAGGCCTCGAAAGCTATCCTTTTCGGTGTAGGAGTTTTTCTCCAACACCAGAGCTCAAAAGTCGCCTATAAAATCCCATTGATAATTAATGAAACGGTCCCTCCCTGTTTCACCCTTCTAAAGGATGACGGATAGAAGCCGAGTAACCTGGGGTCTCAAGAGATGATTCATCCTCTTCATCACGAAAACTCAAAAGCATTCAACTAAAAGCCATCTAGCTTTAAAAATCCCATTGACATTATTAATGAAACGTTCCCCGCTCTATTTCATGTTTCCAGGAGTCTAGAGGATGGCGGACCAAAGCAGACTGACCCAGGGCCTCAAGAGATGGTTCATCCTTGCCGGCGTCTTCTTCGTCTCCTTCCTGGAGACGGGGACAGTGAGGTCATTCGGGGTCATCCTCAATGATATGACGTCAGAGTTCCAAACCTCCACCGCCTACATCGGGACCATCATCGGCATGTCACATGGCGCTACTTATTGGCTTGGTAAGAACCTTATAGTTTCTTAATTCTCAATCAGTATGAGTATATACAGGCTATTGACAGACAGAGGCATAACCGTGTTTTTTTTTCCTGCTGGATACATAAGGACTGATTTGCAGTATTATATCCGAGGATGGCCTTGAGGTCATGTACTTTCTGGTGGTCTTGGTCTTGATCCAAGTCACCTGTACCAAACTTATGAAAAGGTTGTGTTTCGGACCGGCCTCGCGGTCTCAGGACCTGTGGTCTCGGATATAACACTGCTGTGAAGACCTTTTTCGTCCAAGATGGGGGGGGGGGGGAGGGCAGGTATGCCAAATTGAAGAGGTGTACCAGAGCACCGGTGGCTACGCCTCTATAGAGGATTCACTTGTGATGGTCACGACATTGACAGAGTCAATTAAAGACCAAAAATAATAGACCTGAATGTGTTCCAAAATAACACAGATATCAATAGATCTATTTACTTACACATACTTTTCAAGCAAAGGTTGTTCTCTACAACTCAAAAGCTTGCCACCATGCAGTAGAATGGCCAGGCATAGCAACAAGTAATGCAGACTGGATTCCAAGGACTGTAGTTCATTTATTTAGAGCAGGTTAATGGAATATCTCGTTAGGTCTAGGTCCTTAGTAGGAAAATCCATAAATTTGAATCACCTAAAGTAAACAGGTCTGTTTATATGAGTTTATTTGGAAAATCACTAATTGACTCGAACATAAATGAGGGTTTCTGTCTTTACTGCAAACTATATTTCCCTCCTACAACTATATACCCTTCTTCCAGCAGCGCTCAACTATCGCCACTTCTTGTCTAATCATTGTTCGTATGTTTTCCATCACTCTCTTAGCTGTAATGAACACGCCTCTACTTCGTCGCTTCTCAGTACGTCAGGTGGTGATGGCCGGTGGACTCGTAGGATCCCTGGGGCTCATCCTCTCATCATTCGCCGAAACTGGACCACAGTTTGCAGCGGCACTCTTTATGTTCGGTAGGTCAACGGGGCACTTGCCTTTAAACCCTACAGACGGGACTTTTTCCCAAAGTATTCAAATTTATTTCGAACGCCAACACCATCTCGCTTCCCATTTCTCATTACCATTTGTTTCAATCCTCCCCCATAATATCTTCATCCTGGCGCTGCCTCTCCAGGGAATAAATTAACTCAGTGAGACTTGTAGTTGTGGAACGCCTGTCTGTTGAAGGTTTGAGGGCATTGCAGCAACTAAGTCTGTGAGCAAATTAAAAAGCCTGTTATCACAGAAGAGTGTTTTAAAGACTGTCTCAATGGAAGAGCAAGAATTGTACAGTACAGTTCTTGTTCCATCGAGACAGTCTTTAAAACACTCGTCTGTGATCCAAAGTAATCGGATTGCGGAGAGGGAGTAGTAACATTCATAACACTATAAGACGACAAATAATATACATTTCGACTTTAGCTTAGTTTTAGATTCTCCCTGATTAATTTGTATTTGTTCTTCTACTTTTGTGCAATTAGGGATCGGATTCAGCACCGTCGTTCTACCGGCCAACTCAAGTCCTGTCGACTACTTCCCCGACCTTTTCGAGATAGCATCGAGCATCAATCTGTCTGGTGGAGGAGTAGGTCTCATGATCCTCCCGCTCCTCTTTGAGGTGTTTGTGGTAAATTATGGGTGGAGGAGTGCGCTTCTCCTCTTAGGAGCATTAAACCTGAACACATTGGTGAGTGGTGCCCTTCTGGAGCCTGTTACTCCTACTACGAGTCCAACCAAAGGCGACAAGGAAAGAAAGTCAATTGCTTCCACCTCTGAATCAAAGGCATTGATCAACGAAAACAACACCAGTTTTGATAGAGAACCCGTCGAGGAGAACGAAACATCTGATAGAACTTGTCTTGCTGATGCTAACGGAGGAGTTTCGGTCGAAGTGAATCCCGAGTCTAAACACAATGGCAAACCATGCGCTAACGTGAACCATAACTGTAAGTCCGAAGGGCAAAAGCTTGTTGATCAGATAGATGCCTCAGAGTCGAATCATACTGACAGGTCCAGTCGCGTTTACGATGAGTCCACTTCTTCTAAAAACAACTTCCACGATCTTGTGGTATCCGTAGACACCAAGGAGAATACCCTTTCTATCAAGCATACGCTTGTGGAAGACTACTCAAAGTGCAAAAAGGAGAGACCATTTGTCATCAATTACATCTGCCAATGGTTTTCTTCCCTCGCGAAATCGTTTGACTTATACCTCTTCGTCGACTATCCGATCTTCTTTGGCATATGTCTGGCCACTGTCCTGTTTGGCATGTCCTACGACGGGTGGGTCCTTTTTGTAATCCCAAACGCAGAAGCCAAGGGATTCTCGTCCTCCAAGGCTGTCTACATTGCTACCGCTGGGGGCGTCGGTAATATTCTCGGTCGCTTCTGTATTGGGTTCTTCACCTCACGCAGGATCATTCGAAACGAAGTGACGTATTTCCTGTTGAACGTTATGTCGGCTGTCGCATTCTGTGTCAACTTCTTCGCGAATACTTTCTGGTTTCTCTCCATCTTGTCATTTGTCAATGGTTTCTCACTTGGCGCTAAGACATCTCTACAATTTATCATTGTCAATGGATCGGTGGCTACAGAAAGGTACAAGGCAGCAGTATCCATGCTTCTGGTCTCTCTAGGTCTAGGATTTCCTATCAGTGGAGCTTTATTAGGTATGTAAACCCTCGCAATATCCATTGCAATACTGGGGTGTGAATTTTAACACCCATTTGTAACACTCATGGTGTTACCCAACACCCCGGATATTAAATAAACCCCAAGCAATTTGCTTCAAACATTAATTAAACATAATAAGGCTATTTCTGGCAACACCATGGTTATTGAAACTAATCCCAAGTTTTTTTCAGTATGCTTAGGTGCAAATTTGATTTATTTAATTTGTTCGCAATACCATAGTATGTCTTGATATTGTTTGCGAAATTGTGAGTACAAATATTTTCGTTTTCATGCTACTTTACAATAAATATGCAATTCATTTTTTTATTTATATCTTTATTGATCAATATAAATCATACATGAATCATACGCAGTGGCGTATCTAGGAATTATGGCGCCTGGGGCAAACACTGAAACTGCGTCCCCCCCCCCCTCCCAGCTTCCCCCTGCTTATAGTATTGACTACACGTGAGGAAGCAGAACGACTGAGCGGTAGATTGTTGTTGCATTTGTAACCATCAAAAACGCAATTGCTTGTGCATTTTATCCTTAGGAAAATCAGCAAGGAACATTGGAATCGAGTGATTTTCTTTTAATCCAGGAGATTGATAATGATATTCACTAAACTTCCTCAAATGAGGCGCAAAGTTAGCTAACATTTTCGAAAAAATTAGCTATGCAACCAAAATTTAAGATTTTTTTTTTTGAAATCATTTTATCATATATTGCGGCACAGTATTTTAAAGACACTATACAACATTGTGGAAGACCCATTTGAAGAATTATCAAACTTTGCTATCTGACATAATGTGACAGTGTTTGAATAGACAAATAAACACCCCAGAACACAAAATTTCAGACAGTTATGCTGTCACTTGTAAAATATGTACAGATAAAATTGGCGCATGAACTATTCTCGGCCGATCGAAATTCTGCAAAGCAGCAGTCTATGGGGGAATGCTGGAATGGTATCTAAATTATTTTTACTTTTTTAAACCACTTAATGATCATTTTGAACTGTAAATTTTTTCAGGGATTCATTTTTAAACCTTATAAAATACACTAGTAGCATGGGGAATCATGTAGCTCACATTTTTTAAAATGGAAATATTGTTATATGATGCCTTTAAAATAGGTTGATTAAACTTATAGTATCAAGCAAGGCATCGATAATTACCATTTTGTAAATATCGTGAACATTCTCTCAAAACGAAATTTTACAACTGCATATTTATTGGGATGTGAAATTACGACATCGTGAAAGAAAATATGCGAGGGAGTGGAGCGAACGAGCTTTAAAAAATTTCGTATCTTTAACCTTTTTAAACCATTTTTTTCTGATGCATTTTCCTTCATGGACCGGGAAGGAAGGGGCGCATAATCTTTAAGGATCATAATTTTTTCTTCCTTCTCTTCCATTTCTCTTTCTCTCTTTTGCGTTTGCTTTTTTGCGCCCCCTTTAAAGTGGTGCCCGGGGCACGTTCCCCCCGGGGTTCCCCCCTGCCCCCTCTATAGATACGCCACTGATCATACAAATCAAGAGACTGTTTACAAGATTGAACAGAGCAGTACTTTTATATGTATAAAAGTCTATAGAAGCTGATACGGAAGGCAATGGATTAAATTATATTTTTGAATACTTGACGAAGAGAAACGGTAAATTACCAATTTAATTTGACAAACTTTTTTACGTGCACTTTTTACCTTATCCCTATTATCTAGCCAGTTACATAACTATAATTACTTATTATATTTGTTGTCTGTAGGTGGAATCTACGATCGCACTCAATCCTACGATCTATCGTTCTGCGTGATCGGCCTGATCGATGTCATCTGTGGCTGTCTCATAACCGCTCCTCTTGTAGCTGCTTTCTGCAGGCGGAGATGCGGGAAACGGAACGAGGTGGATGAACCTTCAGAAGTCTGATAGACACACTGAAAACACCAAGGTGTTTATTTTGACACCGGAAGTCTTGGCCGATATATAGCCCATCTTATGGTGACGTTGGATTTAAACACTAGGTGCTCTTTTAAAGTCATCAGGGCGGAATTCATCGGGTGTGCTTCTCATAAAGCTTGCGAACCTCATCGAGGATGGATGAGCCCCGATATTTCGGGAATCTGAACGAAAATCTTTCGGCAAAAATCGGAAACATATTAAACTGCATGCTCTAAACTACTCGAGAGCCGAACGTGGAAATGACAAATTTCGGCATGACGATATAAGGCCGCACAACTAATTCGGCCTCTTTTCGGGTACCGGTAACCCCCATCGTAACGACGCCGGTTCAGTCTTGATATTCATTCTCATGCCGTGATACATGGAAGAAGGAGCAAACTTATCTGCATAATGAACGTTACTCAACCCATTTCTTTCGAGATTTGTAGTGTCCAAGACTTATCACATGCACCCCCGGTTCGCGTAGCCGACGGGTTAATATCACCGTGTGTTCGGCGTTGACATGGTGATTTTAACACCGACCGAATGACTTTTAACATCTTGATAGTATTACACCTAATACCCACATAGTATTAACACCCTATCTGGTATCTATATTGGGGCAGCACGATGGGTGTTAATTTTGCCCCTCTGTTTCACATTGCCAGCTCAGTAAGTGAGGAATTCACATTTTTTTTGGATTTCTGGAAATAGAAGAAAATATATCAATATCATTCTGCCTCCGCACCTGGAGAAAGTGATCGATTTGCGCACGTGTAGAGACTATAGATCGAACGCCATGTGTAGGCCTATGAACCGAAAGGAAGGCACTTAGCAGTGTAAAGCAGAAATTTAGAACCAAAGAACAGAAAATCATCTTTTCAAGTTGTAGATTTGACGGATTTATGCATTACAGCTTGCTTCGATCGCCAAACCTTCTTATCTAGCTCACAACACGATTTAATTACGTTTTTGACTGGGCCCCATAACGTGTGACTTTATGTTGGGATTCATGCTGTCGGCAGATGTTAAGTCATAACAACTAGCCTATTGCTTAAATGATTCATTGATTTTTTTTTACAAAGTAAGTACTTGGTTGCAACCTACAGTATTTTCGATCCGTCGCTTATAAACGTGTATCATTAATCAAATAATCACATTACATTTGAAAATGGCGTTTGTAGTATGGTTCATAATTTGTGGAGCTACATGCCACATGTTCTATGAAGAAACGCCATTTTGTCGGCTTGAAAATAGTAACACTTTACTCTTTATGA
>JZLH01S0126426.1:30036-43086 GCA_001188425.1 Eucidaris tribuloides
AAACTTTGACAGCTATTCTATTGTACCATTGGCAAATTTGTGTGAATATTATAAATGGTACCAAGAACTATACAGTGAAGCTCATTAAATACATAACAACAAATGCATTTAAAAATAAACAAGTAAAATACAAAATCTGGTTCACGTATAGAGAGTAGTGAGTTCACTGATATTATACAGTCAACTGTAGAATGAACTCTGTTGAACTGAAGTAAAATGTTAGTGTTAGAAAGTATCAAATTATAAAGTTCATGTCATTAGAGGAACAAAGTGGTGTACAACATAGCACAGTGCCAGTCATGGACAGTTCATTGACCTTTGACCTTAATCAAATTCAACTCACATTCAAACTTGACCTGCACCTTCAAGAGATGGACTTCTGGTATGAATTTGGTGATTCCACGTCAAAGCTATAGAAAGTTATTAGGTGTACAACATAGCACAGTGCCAGTCATGGAGAGTTCATTGACCTTTGACCTTTGACCTTAATCAAATTCGACTCATATTCGAACTTGACTTGCACCTTCAAGAGATGGACCTCTTGTATGAAATTGGCAATCCTACCTCGAAGGTATAGAAAGTTATTGCGTGTACAACATAGCACAGTGCCAGTCATGGAAAGTTCATTGACCTTTGACCTTTGACCTTACTTAAATTTGACTCATATTCGAACTTGACCTGTGCCTTGAAGAGATGGACCTATGGTATGAATTTGGTGATCCCACCTCGAAGTTATAGAAATTTATTGTGTGTACAACACAATTGTTGACGACGCCTACGCCTACGACGCCGACGCCGACGCCTACGCCGGAAATAGTGATACCTATGTCTCGCACCGCTACGCAGGCGAGACAAAAAGGTTGGTTCCCTACTATGAGACAAAAACAATATTTTGCAAGGGCAATTTATCTTTTCAATTTTGAGCATCCAGTAGTTTCACTACATTTGGACATCACATAACGACCCCCCCCCCCCTTCTCGGTCCAAGCATGGTCAGTATGCACATTTGGCTGGTGTTCTCTGCACACTGTGCACATGGATGATGCAGGCTAGAGGGCACTACATTAGGGCATGGCACAGATTGTGGGGAAGACGCTGAATACATAATAGTGAAGAAATTAATTTTCATTTTCTTCATCCAATACAAAATTTATTGGTTTTGCTGCAACTTGAAAAATATTGGGCTCAAATTTTGTCTACTTCAATAAGTCTTAACTTCCAGCTCGACTGCATAAATTCAATTTTACATCATTTTCAAACACTCTGGACTTGTTTCTTCATCTGAAACAAATTTTATTGGTTTTGCTGCAACTTGAAAAATATTGGGCTCAACTTTTGTCTACTTCAATAAGTCTTAAAGGCCCACTGTCATGGCAGGATGAAAAATGCCCCCTTTTGACTAAAATCATAAAAAGATGGCACTAATGATACCCATAATGCAACGGGAAAAGCCATGTCAGTGTGGAAAAATGCAACATTTATTTTCCTCCCACAATTTATAGACTATGGCACTGCAACAGTCCATGTTCGTGAAAATGTGGGTGTATTCCAAGAGTAGTTGTCATCCTCTGTGTGGTTGAGTTGACCCTTGACAGTGGGCCTTTAACTTCCAGCTCGCCTGCATAAATTCAATTTTATACCATAATTAAACACTCTGGACTTGTTCGTGACTGGCTTGTGACCATGTGGCAAGCCTTGCAAGATCTGATAAGAAACAGTGGTCAAAGACATTACAGAAAGATTGCAGAATTTGTACAAAATAATAGAAAAATCAAACTGAATATTCTGTACTGACCTAGTTTGTTCTAATTTACTAATTAAAGCAATTTAATTTACAATCTTTACAAAAACAACATAATTTATAAAGAAACATTGATGAAATTCCAAAGACAGTCAAATTAATAAATTACAAAGCATTACAATAACACAGACTGTATGAAATTTAGCATATCCGAGAGTAGTAAGCCAAAATGTGTACATATCTCACTTCGTTTACATTCCGATGTTTGCTAGGTGTCCAGGAATTTTTCAATTATTCTAGTGTTGTATCAGGAAGGTTATTTTGCTATCCAGAGATCAGACTACAATATCTGTGCGGTTTCCAATAATTGAAAACAACAGACTGCCTGTCATAATGTTGTATTTGCTGTTGATGTTTGGATAATACCCACTGAAAAATGAAGAGTTACAATCCTGTGTGTATGTACATGCAGACTACCTTATGTATTAGTGTTCACAAGGGGGGTGGGGGACTCTTAAAAAGGTGTATGTTCCTTCCTCTCTAAATTGATAAGACTCACCATTAAACCTTGCCCCCAGACTGACCTACTGTATTCCTCGCATTCCAATCACTGGATAGAGGTCAGACTTTCTCCCCCAGTAAGTCCCAATGAAATTCCGTAATACCAACTGCACTTGAGACTGAGAGCTGAGTGAGATGAACCGCAATGACAGATTCATATCCAGTTTTACTTTTGAAGGTCAGTGGCTGGTTGGTTAACTGTACTGATACACCTTCAAAATTATTCCACAACAGACATATCAAGCCCCGACTTACATGCATGCCATGTTTAGATGCACAATACGCCGATGACAGTGGGGCGGGCATGATGCCAGTAGCACTGCTGATGTTGATGATCTGGCCGTAACCATCTCGTAGCATGTACGGCAAAACAGACTTGCACAGGGAGATGGGACCGAGGAGGTTAAGGTCCAAGATGGCTTTGTCAACCTCGTAGGCACACTCTTGGGCCAAAGCACGCTGACTACGACCACTGTTGTTGATCAGAATATCAATCTAAGGGTGGAAATAAAAAAAAGATAAAAATAAAAAATGAACAGAAAAATGCCGTTGCATGAACATTATTAAATACATTATAAACGAACCTTATAAGAGTCATTTCCATGGTAGTCGGATGTTTGCCAGTATACAAAGTCACAAAACAATTTTTTTTGCATTTGATGCACCACACGCTACACCAGGGTACCGCATGTGTAATGCCCTCTTGTGCCCCAAAATGTATTTTCTTTGATTATAATCATGGATCAATGGTTTTGATACAGAGGCTGTGCAAGTGCACAACAAAAAGACATAAACTTATGAAAAGTGGGGTGAAAATTAAGCTAAAGTTATTTCCAGACTTCAAGCATAACATTTTCACAGTTTTGTAACCAAGGGTACAGACCTAAATAAAAACATAAATAATCCAACAAAATAGCAGATTTCTATTTGGTACCCCAGGGTACCATTTATGACATCATTTGGAGATTTTCAAACTTCAGTTTTTCATATTACTATACAGATAATTTAGTGCTTTTCCTTATATTTCTCATGTACATTTCTTATAAATTTGACCGACTTTTTATGTAAATGTATACATCATTCAGCCTATCTTTGGCTTTAAAACAGGCATATCAATTTCTTAAAGTCATATCAGAATAGATTTTCCTTGCAGATAGAATATGCATGATTGTCCCATCAAATGGATTTTTTTCTTTGTACACAAATGAGCAACTTTCCCTTTAACATGTTTAGAATACAGACCTTTTATTAAATGAAGTTATTTTATTAAATGAAGTTATGCCATCTACCAGACAAGAGAACAAATGAAACATATTAAAATTATATTAAATTTTGATTTCCAATTTGATTCAGAGTACCAATTTCATAGATTTGGTAAAAGCAAATGTGCTTCTAGTCCAGGGTTGGCCGGTTAATACCAGGTGGAAAATACCGGGTGGTAAATACTACTTCACTATTTTTGACAAAAACAGGAAATACTGGGAAATACTGATGAGGGCCACACCGTACAAAAAGCTGACATTTAAATAATGTACAGTGTAGTACTGTTTGTACAGTATGTGAAATAACACTGAAAGAAGTTAAATGTATTATCATGAGTGAAAATTCAAGAGGTTTCCAACAGTCTTTTCATCTGAAATTTATCAGTTCAAGGTGGATTTAACGAAGGGCATTAATGACCTTCTTAGATGACCTTGTACAGTATTTCCTGGTATTTCCTGGTACCCCAGTATTTCCTGCCTGGGCGGGAAGTACAGGTATTTCCCGGAAAACTGCCAACCCTGGCTCTACTAATTTTGTAAACGAATTGAATATGTGCACTGTGCTTTCAAAGTAAGCATATTCATACAAGGTAAATATTAATCCTCACAATTCCCTTTAACCTGTTACAGGTGATTTGATTTTAATATAACATACATTCTTTATAAACCCCAGTCAAAAATATCTCATTCTTAGTCTCCAACTGGAAAAGTCCAAGGAATATGTAATGTCTACTCTACCTTATTGTATCTTGCAGCAATAGACTGTGCCAGTGTGCCATGAGTATCATATTTTGTGGCATCCATTGGCAGGACATAGATGTCCTCACTTTTCACTCCAGGATACCTGATGCAGTTTTCATACACCCTCTCCAACTCCTTGACACGACGAGCTGATAAGACCACCTTGCAACCCTGAGGGGATACAGATCAGAATGTTATCCTATTGTTGATGTAGTGTGCTGAACTTACTTCTGCTTCTTTACTCCTCACAGTGGTATATTTCAAGTTAAATTGTCAATTAAAGCCATTCTAGTTCAATAAACTGAATTTATCAACAAATATGTTACTCTTATCGTCACATACATTTCCAACAAGTGGAAAAGTAATGTATGTTCATTCTTACTCTGTTCACTTTCATACAATGAAACTGAAATGTAATGTTTTATTACATATTTATAATTCACTGGAAAACAAAGGATGATTCTTTTTAAAACCCTGTAGGATTCTCCTTGTTCATTCTGTTTTACATTTTGTTTAAGTATTATGTTTTGAGTTTTGCTAAATATCATTATTAATGATAGTTTAACAAGTGGTTAATCACCATAAACCCTTGGTTATCAATCATTTTGTTACCTTAATGAGTATGAATAATTGAACAGTATTATCACCAGGAAAAATTAGCGATCAATGTCAGTGATTCCGTGTGCATGTGAGAGAACTACGGACAGAAACTACATTGTTCAGTGCAGGAATGTTAATACTCCCATTAAGTGTGCATTATATCACCATATGAATTTTACAATTTTGTAAAGTCATGTCTAATGACCAGAACAATAATTAAGTGCATATTTTGCCAATAATAAGTAATGGAAAATCATTTCCTTGTTGTTTTGGTATTTTACCTTCTGAGCCAACTGATAAGAAAGTTCTTCACCGATACCACTTGATGCTCCAGTTATCCATACCACTCTTCCTTTGAGATTATCTGTAGGACAAATGAATGGGAAATTATGTTGATTGGATAAAACATTAAAGACATCAAACTCTTCTCACCAACAACACAATTACATGTACCTAAAAATAACTCTATTATTCAATCTGACCCTATCCAAGAATTCTCGGCAGTTTAGGCCCTTGGGGATAATCTGGGATGATACCAGGATAACTTGAATTATGTTATATCCCCCATTCCCCCAAATAAAAAAAATGCATACTCTTGCTTAGATTCTCTCAACAGCGAAGAGAGACAAGAAATCTAGGATCTCGGAAGGCCTTGAAACTATATCAAGCTGAGACGAGCCGAGCACATGGACTATGATTAACAGCCTTACCCAAATAAGGTCTACCCTTGGAAGGGCACATTTAAAAACACTTTAACTGAAGGACCCATCAAACTTTAATTTTCTATCTAGAATTTTCCTCCAGGTTATCAAACCAATTATCGATAACTTCATTACTTCACTCTCTGTCGAGTACTGAACATGATTTTTTGAGACAGTGTTCTTCTAAAACGCTCTCTTCTTAATCCTCACTTAATCTAAATAATGAGTTTGTATAATACACAAGGAGGAAAATGAATTTCCACCCCCAGCTATCCAAGGTAAACATCATAGGTAGTAATTTCATGGGTTACTAATACAGACCAGAATTCTGAAGTTTTGCAAGAGTGATTGTCTGCAAGAATGAAAATTCAAGTCTATGAAAAGTCTATGACAGAGCTGTAGTCAAAAGGGTTCAATCAACCACTACTAGTCAAAATCATTCTGATTTTAGGTTTTAAATAACAGTTTTGTCTTATACTAAAGCAAAAATATTACTAATATGTTATAAAGGAATAAGCAAAATATTAGCATGATCATCAGTAAAATGTAATATAATTGATTTTTTACTGTTTCATTTGCATAAATCATTAAGCAAAAGATATCACTTTACTATAAACATAAATTAACCAATATAGCAAGTTGGTGGTTAAAATAAGTGTTACATGTGTACATAAGAAATGTCTGTCGCTGGATTGAGAGTAACCAATAAATGACTGTACGTAGGTTGATTAACTGTTATTGTTAACTGCAACTTTGCTCTCACATACCTGTCAGTCAACTGGGATGTGCTCCAAACAATGTGTACTTTTTTACTATTTGAAGATCATGAACAAGAAGCTTACCTCCATCGTTTCCCATTCTGTCATAGTACATGAGGGGGAGATCCCCGTCGGACACCATGAGCAGGAAGAAAGCGATGATCAGAGTTACCATCACCATCAGAGCGATGAAGTAGATGATACGAATGGACAGCAAAATAAAGATGGCCGCCACAACCAGGGAGATAAGGTAGATGACATCCATGGTTACAAAGAGCACACACTATGTCTGAACCTAGATGGATGGTGGAAAAAAGAAGGGTACATGGAATTATAAAGGTGAATGGTAAGGTCTGTCAAAATTTGAACTGAAATTTAAAATCATGCTATTTTTATGCCTCCGCAATGAAGTTGCCGGAGGCATCATGTTTTCGGGTTGTCCGTCCGTGCATCCGTCCGTCCGTTTCCGGTTCTCGTTACCGCGATAACTTAAGAACCCCCGATCGGATTTTGATGTAACTAGGACCCAGTATCTACTATGAGGCACCAATGAACTGATTAGATTTTGGAGCTGGAAGGTCAAAGGTCACAGGTCACCGGGCCTAAAATATGTCTGATTTGGGCTCGTTACCGCGATTACTTTAAAACGGCTGGTCGGATTTTGATGTAACTTGGGTGAAGTATGTATTATGAGGCAACAATTAACTTATTAGATTTTGGAGCTGAAAGGTCAGAGGTCAAAGGTCACAAGACCTCATGTCCGAATTGAGCTCATTGTCGTGATAATTCAAGAGCTGCTTATTGGATTTTACTGTAACTTGGTCAAAGGTCACATGGGCTTATTCATCTCATTGGTCTTGCTACCATGGTAACTTGAAGCGTTTTCAAATTACATCAATTGGATGGGAGTGCGGACTGCCTAGGCATACCCATCAACTGCGCGCAGTCAAACTGCTCTAGTTTAGCTTCAAATCAGAAAGGATGTAACAAAATCAATAAAGCAAAGGCCCTGTTTAATACATAAACACATATGGAGTATAAATCTGTGGGAGACAAAGAGTGAGATATCTTGGGCTGGGGTCCATGGAGAATATTCAAATCAAATCATCTCCAACAAGTAAAAGGCTATGTGAACAACAGGACAAACATGTGAACTTACTTTTTAACATAAAAACAAAAACAAATTAATGAGGAGTGCCTGGGATCTACATTGAATTAGTATAACCTATTATTAACTGACCGAAACTGCTTCAACTTCAAGGAATACAATGTCAATAATCAAACAAATGTGATATATGATTGGTTTCCCAAAATATTTTGGATTGAGAATTTGAGGTTAGAAGGTAGCACCCATGTATAAATACAACGATGCATGCGTGTACAATTTGCAATGACTTAAAGAAAATAACACAACGCTAGTATTTCAATAAGTTGTCAAAGCGACCCTAAACTCGGCTCCATCATGATCACTAGAATAGATGGCGCTGTTGCAGATATGTCAAACAAGAGCCCCGGGGGGCATGACGCTCACCTGAGGTCTCACAAACTCTCTATGGTACCCATAGAAAAAACATCAGCTATAGAGTCTCAGTCTACATATAATTTTGACCATCGGAGCCTGATATCATTATCTAGGCACCAACGTAGCCAAATGAGCCAGCTGGAAAATTTTGCATCCCCTTGCCATATAGCTGATTTTGCTAAGTTAAATTAAATTATAACATCCGTTATAAGACACGCCCTAGTATCTTAACATTTGACCTTTGACCTACTTATGTGACCTTGACCCCAATTTAACATTGAGGTCACTATACATGTAGCATCTACCATCCAAGTTGGTCACAAATGGGCCAACACCAACCAAAGAAGAAACTTGCAGGTATATTCTATCATTTGACTTCATTTGACCTTTGACCTACATATGTTACCTTTGACCTCCTAATAACATTGAGGTCCCTGTTATGCATCTACCACCAAAGTTTGGTTACAAATGGGCTTGTGGTTAGAAAGTAACCTAGTCTGGGCCCCCAGGGGGGCCTGGTGTACATGTACCATTTCAGGAACCCTCTCCCCTGAGGATCATTCCTACCAAGTTTGGTCTAAATCCATTGATGTGAATGTGAATTATTCCCATAGCCCCCCCCCCCCAAGGAGCCAAACAGGGCCACCCTGGGCATTGCCATGAGGAACATTAATTCTGCACATATAGAGGTATCTACACACAAAGTGGCTTAACTAAACTATTTTTAGATCTAGAGAAGATGTTTGAAAACTACCTACTTTTGGCCTTTTAGGGCCCTGCCCCTGGGCCCCCAGGGGGCCAGGTGTACCATTTGAGGACCCTTGAATCCCCACTCCCTAAGGATCATTCCTCCCAAGTTTGGGCCAAATCCAATCATGCATTTTGAAGAAGCTGAAAATGTGTAAAAGTTTATGCATGGCGAACGACGCACGACGGACAACAGACGAAAAGCGATCGCAATAGCTCACTTGAGCCTTTGGCTCAGGTGAGCTAAAAAGTCAATGGGTAAATTGGTAGGGAATGTAAATTTCATGATTTTACCATTCTATCATAAAAATTATGGGATTTTAAAGGCATTTTTGGAAAGATAAATGCATATACAATTTTTTTGAAGCAAAGCCATGGACCCTCACTGGGTTTCACAGTTTCATATCGCTCAAAATTGGCAATATCAGGCAATTTCAAGGCATACTGTCGCATGGTCATGGTGTTTGGCAGGGATTTGTAAATTTCATAATTGTAAAAAATATGATGTTTTAAAGGCATTTTTGGAAAGCTGATTACACGTACATTTTTTTTTTAGCACAGCCCTGGACCCTTACTGGGTCTCACAGTTTCAAATTAGGCATGCGCATGCGATATCAGGGCAATTTCTATTGTTTTGCTGCATGGTTTTGCTGACCATTTTTTACACACAAAACGTGACATATTGAGCATGAAAGTTTCACTCAATTTTCTGGAATTTGTGAATTATTTATTTGTGAATATGTTTTCATTGTTAATTACAATATTTGACTTCATTATTTTGGCACTTAGATAACTTTTTAGGAGAGTTAATTTTTTGTGTGAAAAATTTACATGTATACCCAAGCGTGGATTCATCCAAAAAAACAATACCCCCAAAATTCCCCCAATTCAGGTATTTTTACATGCTAAATGCGAATCCGCATTTTAAAAACTACCCTAAATCCATATTTTTGTGTACACGCATGGTTACAACTCTAGAGACCGAAGGCTTCGACCTCTGTATCGCGTCCGTGGTCGTTTTTCAGTACTTCTCAGACGATCTTGACAGGTATTTTACATGTATCTGTAGTGCATATACCATAGATACATGTAAAATACCTGTCAAGATCATCTGAGAAGTACTGAAAAATGACCACGGACGTGATACAGAGGTCGAAGCCTTCGGTCTAGGTTACAACTTAACTTACCTTGACGGCCCGCACGTGTACCGCGTGTGGGCCTCGTCGATACCCATTTCCATCTAGTGTAGTGTGGAAGTAAAATTTGAAGTCTAATTCCATACAGAGTTTCGCGTAACTTACCGCAGTCACCACTCTGGAATGAGTTCATTCACACCCCAAAAATGTACTCTACCTGGATTCGTTAAATAGTGTTACAATGAAGGCGTCTTCTTCCAAAAAGAGGGAGTTGTTTCGATGCGACGTCTTGTTGTTTCTTACCAAGCGATTCGCCATTTTTTTTCCGGAAATATAAGTGTAATGCGCATGCGCACACTGCGTTGGCTAGCTGCGGTAACAGGCCGCTAGTCACCGCACCGCCGCGCCGGTCGGCGACAGGATGTAGGATCGGACGTCTCTAGCTCTCGTCATGCGGCGCGGCAGACGCGCTGTGTATAGCAGCCTTCCGTAGGCTAGAGACTGGGCAGAGACGAAACGCAGATAAAATGTCGCGGTTTGGAGATGTGGGGTAGTATTTAGGTAAGTTTTGGATTTCGAATTTTTTGACTATATTAGGTAGATGTACATTCACAAATTTACCTGTTTTAATGTCAGAACGGGCAGAAAAGTTGATTGAAACTGGGTAGAAGTTGGCATTTGTGCGATGTAGAATATGCCTATTAGTTTCCCACAAGACTCACACGCAGTATGCGTGTGAGTCTGTCGAGGCTAGGTTACAACATAAACATTTAATATGGCTGTCCCACCCCCCCCCACCCCTACCCCCGGAGGATCTGATGATTGCCAAATTCTTTACCTCTCACTCACGATCATTACATGGCTTTCTTAGATCTAACTTGAACTTAGACTAGAGTCACTAGTTTAATCATATGTAGTAGAATACTACCTACAAGCAACGCTGACGCTTTTGTAGCTAAGTACAGCTAAGTAGTATGCACTGTGGGCCTAAATCTGCGCACCCTACATTTCACAACGAAAAATTACTTGCAAATCAATAAAAAGTTACCAAATGTTTCTCATATAATGACGCATATCTGAGGAATAACACTGCATGAAAATTGTACGAAAAAACTCACTTTTATGGTGTTTTTGGAGACGATTTTGTCAATGTGTCACTCGACTCGGTCGTGTAAAAACGGGTTCCTTAATCTGCGCATACGTGCATTGTCTATGTAACTTGCGCGAAACGGTGGTTTGCGTGAGCGCATCAACAAATATCGAATTTCGGGAAAACTGCGCGCATATTTTTCAAAAACAGCGATCAATTGTGAATGATTATTTCATTTACTATACCTTTATACCAATTAAATGATTATTTGAGTGTGAATTGTGGTTTTGCAGAATTAGGACCCGCGCATATTTAGGTCACCTGACCATAAGTAGAATAGATCTATAACGTTAGACCTATTACTAGCCGACTACTTTAACTTAGATCTACTTTTCAATGAGTGTTGATTTGGAAGACGTTAACTGGTTACTATCTTACTTAATAGACTTTCTAACGTTACTTCTTAGGTTCCTTGGCGAGTAACGTCATTACTTGTAACGCTCTAACTAAGTCTACCGCTGAACGTTAAATCGATCTAACACTACAGATCTACCGTACAGATCCAATCGCCAATCGCCAATCCACCCACTTTTTCAGTAATCGTTTCCTTCAGTCCAGGATGCACATGGATCGATGTCCGTGAGGTTCCCAGGTGAAAGATGGACTTCGGACTCCTTTCTAGCCTCACAGGTCCAACATGCACTTCAGCCAAGCTAGTTTTTCTATCAATGTTTAAATATCCAGGTCCAGGTCCGCCAACTCCAGCGGCGCGGCGCTAGTCAAGTCACGGACGGGGCGGTAAGCTTCGGCGCGGCGCTTGCTTTGCCGCTATATAGGCTCGCGGGGTCCTACTAATCAGCGCGAACTGCCGCGAACTGCCGCGAACTACCGCGAACTGCCGCGAACTGCCGCGAACTCAACGCGAACAACCGCGAACTCGACAAGAAATACCGCGAACTCGGACCGCTAAATACTAATCAGCGCGAACTACCGCGAACTACCGCGAACTCCGAAAGCCAAATACTAATCAGCGCGAACTACCGCGAACTACCGCGAACTCGATGAGAACTGGTGCTGACGCGAACTGGCGCTAACGCGAACTACCGCGAACTACCGCGAACTCGTACTGCCAAATACTAATGCGCGAACTACCCGCGCGAACTCGATGAGACTGTCTGACGCGAACGTGGTCTTAACGCGAACTATCGCGAACTACAAGCGAACTCGATATAACCTGGTGCTGACGCGAACTGGTGCTAACGCGAACTACCCGCGAACTACCGCGAACTCGATAAGACTGAGTTGCGTGACAGCGAATGCGCTAACCGAACTACGCAGCGAATACCGCGAACTAGATAAGAACTGGTGCTGACGCGAAACTCATGGTGCTGACTGCGAACTACCGCGAACTACCGCGAACTATCGATGAGAACTGGTGCTGCCCTATCGACAGTTGCCAAAATACTAAATGAATGCGAACATCCCGCGGACAATCGCCGAGCGCGCAAAATAGCCGAGGAGTCAACGCAAAATGCCGATTTCCTTTAATCCCCAGCGCGAACTTCAGACGCATGCTACAAACACTAACGTACCATTGAAGTCGTCCGACTTGATCGATTATTGATTTACCGATGTGGAACAATGTTTATTTCGATAAGAATCACGTAAAAGGGGGGGGGCAAACGGTATACTTCATTTCTGTTTTTTAAACTTCTCCATTTCTTTCATTAATCTTTTCGCTATTTTCTTTCATTCTTATTTCTACTTCCTTTCTTTGCTTTCTGTCTTTATTATTTCATCATCTCTGGATTGTATAAAATTAATCTTCTTAAATTCTTTTTCATCTTCTTTCTCTTGTTTGCTTCTCCTTACTGTTTTTTATCTTCTTATTCTTATTATCACCTGGACTATCTATTTTCTTCTTCGTCTTAAATCTTTTATTACAATCTATTCACATTTAGCTTCATCCTCTTCTTTCTTTCATTCTTCTTTCTTCTTCATCTTTTTTCTTCTTCTTCTTTCTTCTTCTTCTCTCTATCCTTCATCTTCATCTTCTTTCTTCTTCTCCTCTCTTCTTCTCCTCCTACTTTCTTCTTCATCTTCTTTCTTTTTCTTCTCCACTCTTCTTCTGTCTTCTTCTTCTTCTTCTTCTTCTTCTTCTTCTTCTTCTTCTTCTTCTTCTTCTTCTTCT
>JZLH01S0126437.1:22623-39504 GCA_001188425.1 Eucidaris tribuloides
TGCCTGCATCGAACTCAACGCAGTGCATGTGAGAGACTCGCACCAATTCCGACGCAAGATGACACGATTGACTCCCTTTCTTCATCAACGTATTTCAACGTCATGACTTGTCAAGTGCGATACTGGCAGGTTAAGTTCGCCCAGAAGACAAAGACAAGACTGCTTCACCACAGGCACAGGACTCTACCAATTTACAGTCATGCCCTTCGGCGTGCGTCAACGCACCGATGACTTCCAACGCCTTATGGAAGTTGTTCTTTACGCTACACTGGTCTAGATCCCGGGGGGGGGGGGCAACTTAGTATAATTGTGTGATACGTATGTGCCGCTGGTGAGACCCCATTTTCAGCCCAAATTTCCGCTTCCAGAGATTCAGTTTCAGAAGTCACAGAAAATTGTGATTTTTCCAGTTCCAGAGACCCCCAAATTTACCGTTTCGCTTCTATTTTTCTCGCTCGGGCCCGCGAGCATGCCAGAGGCAGTTGCCTTTCGCCGCGATGCAGTTCCAGAGCATAGCATTTTAGGTTTTCTGAAGCCTTAGCTCCAGTTCCAAGACCCCCCATTTTTCGCTCAAGCCGTTCCAGAGCCCCGATTTTCGATTTCGGTGCGCGCACATAGGTATCACTTCTGTAAGTCGAGTGCCACCCCCCCGCTCTAGATGCCTGATATATCTTGACGTCTGTATAGTCATGGGCAAAGACCTCAAAAATCTCCAAGAAGTATTTCAACGCTTCAGAGATGCCGGACTTATAAACTCAAACCATCCAAGTGCAGCCTGTTCAGGAAAGAAGTCACCTACCTTGGCTACGTAATCACCACCAATCGAGTTCGTCCAGACCCAAGCAACATTGACAAAGTCAAGTCCTGGCCCCGGCCAAGAACTCCAACTCAAGTACACTCTTCCTTGGTTTAGCATCTTTCTACCGTCGGTTTATACCTCGCTTCTCCAAGGTTGCATCTCCTCTGACGACCCTAACACACAAAGGTCAACAGTGATCGTCTGGACAGCGGAATGTGAAACAGCCTTTCTTCATCTGAAAGAGGCATGCACTTACCAACCCACCCTTGCTCGCCTAGATTTCGACAAGGAGTTCATATTGTCAACTGATGCATCCCTACATGCAATTGGTGCAGTACTCTCACAAACCCAGAATGGCAAGGAACGAGTTATCTCCTACTTCAGCCAGACACTCACCACTTCCCAGAAGAAATGGTCAACATTCGACCGTGAACTGCATGTGGACCATCGTTGCATCTGTCCGCCATTTTCGTCATTCCTCCGATATCAGCATTTCACCATATTGAAACAAACCTCTTCTGGCGCTGCAGAAGTTCCCAATCCAAGACGATGCGTCCGGAAGGAGAACACGATGGATAGTGGAACTTCACTCATATACGTACAGTCTTATACGCACGAGAAAGGTCAATCGCACGGAAACGCTGACGCACTATCTCGACGACCAGGCGATAGTCAAGTCACTCCCACACCAACGGGTCAGCAAGTCGAGTCCATCCGCAAACATCCTAAGTGCAACGCAGTGGAAACACGTTCACGTAAATCATCACCTATACGTCATAACCCATCAGTTGACGACCGAGAAATACAAGCTCCCAAACTTTACATTGGAGTAATTCTCGACAGTGATGTCAACGTGCAACATGAGCAACAACTAGATATCAGAACGGTCATCGAGTATATCAACTGTGGTGAGCGACCCAACAGGCGACAGTTCTCTAAACACAACTCTCGGGTCAGACGTTTGATGTGGCAGTACCCCAAGCTCATTCTTCACGACACCCTCTTCCGACAGAAGAAAGATAACCAGGGCAACGTCATACTCCAGCTCGTGGTACCCAGCTCACTTGTTCCAAGAGTACTCAAAGAACTGTATGGTGATCCATCGTCTGGACATTTTTGAACACAACGAACACTTCAGAGAGCAGAGAGCATTTTTATTGGCCCTTTATGAACAAGGAAGTAACCGATTTCTGCAACACCTGCACAACTTGTGAAGCATTCCGGTTACCAAACCACGCGTATCAAGCACCACTCCAGCCAATTTCTACGTCACGCCCTCTGGAGATAGTCTTCGCTGATATTGCCGAGCTACCCATCACGCGTCGAGGCTTCCGTTACATACTCGTCGTGACACATCATTTCAGCAAATACGTCAATAAATACGTCTATATCCCATAAAGAACCAAACAGCTCCAACCATTGCCAAACACATATTTAAGGAATATGTGAGAGAATATGGTGTACCATGCAGAGACGCTACATACTGACCAAGGCAGGCAATTTGAGTCAAGACTGGTTCAAGAACTTTGCAACAAACTGGGTATAAGAAATCCCGATCACCTCCATATCACCCCCAGGGCGCTGGTATAGTCGAACGAGGTAATCGCACCATCAAAGATCAACTGGCAAAGTATGTTTCAGACCAGGGAGGAGAATGGGATACACACATCAACCAGATTCACTTAGCCTACAACACCATGCAGCACCCATTGTACAACAGACCTGACGCTATACTTTGTAATGCACGGCAGGGAAGCCCGTATCCCAGCTATCATCACATGCTCAGCTCCTCCTCCTAATTCATTGGGAAGCGCAGTGCTGGAATACAACGCCAACCTGGCCGAACGACTAAAGAAAGCATGGGAGTACACCAAACAGAAAACTCAACAGCAGCAACAACAACAATAACAATAACATTACGACAAAAAAACCCGTACATCCAAATACAATGCTGGCGATCTCGTCTCGTTACACGACCCAACCAACAGCAGGAACAAGCTCGATCCTAATTGGAAAGGTCCGTTTACGGTGATTTCCTCATCTGAACACTCGTGATGAAAAGTCTAAACGAGTACATCATAATCGCCTAAAACTATATCGTGCACGAGGCTCATTGGAGACATCACCACCCCCGTCTTCACCACCATCATCGTCTACCCCCTCCGTCACCACCCTCGTCCTCACCACCAGAATATTCAACGCCAGGTCCTGCAACAACAGAAGAGACTAAAGTCATCCACACACCAGTCAGCCCCTCACGGTTCATTCTACATCATCTACTCACCTCAACCACCCAACCACATCCTCCATCGCCAACAGTCAGACCATGACCAACAATGATAGTCACGGTCAAGTTTGTCTGTTCAGCAACAATCTTCAAACCAATCCCATGGTGCCCAGCAGACTATTACAAACCACCACTCTCGGTCAGATGTTCCAGCCATACCCCAGCAGCAAAAATCACTGTCCCTACCGTGTATTTGTAGGAGTATATTTTGAATCTTAAATATATATATATATATATGTTTGGACTATGTGCTTTTTTTTTCAACAATTATGTGGTTGCACTTCTAATCTTGATCGAGTTGATTGAACACTCAAATCATTAGACGTAAAAAATTACACACTTGCGTTTATTTAAAGTTTAATTTGAAGTTTATTTCAGAAAATGTATTGATGAATTGATATATTATTGTGATAAACTATTTACAATTGATTGAAACGTTTGTCAAAGTTTTTAGGCAGAAAATGTACAATGTCACAAGTTTGATATGCATTTTTTTAAAGTCAGTTAAAGATTGTGTCAGGATGTGCAAGTCCATTACTTTCCTTCATTATCAATACCAAACGGTAGTTTAGTACTTACAAATGGTTTGTTGAAAGTTTGAGATCCATACGTCATGAATTTGTTTTTATGAGAAAACTAATAACGACATGTTACCAGAATGTTGTTCTTTCCGTGAGTTTAAATTTTGTTCAAATTACGAATCGCGGTTATGTGTACCGTCGCAAGACCAGCGGAGCGCACTGATTGGTTAATGGCTAAACTCCACGTGACCTTCGGCTAACGGCTGATCGGATAATTTTGGAACGGCCCGTGCACGTCGACGTCACAGGTTTTTGAAAAGGCTTCAAAGCCATTTGAAAAAGGATGAAGTTTAACCGTCCAGATTTTCACCAAAACTCAATATTTTACCCAAGTCTCTATGAGAGGTGTTCATTTATAGTAATCTTCACATTGGATATGATTTCAGCTGATTTCATTCATTTAGATGTTTTTGGACGTGCCCAATCAATGACACAATCTTTAAACCACCATTTAATGCAATTTAATTTCCATTATTTTTAATTGTTTTGTTTGGTAGTGTGCTCATATGAGTTGATTACAAACGGTAAATTCATTTTCCTCATGTAGGCTTCGAATTTTTGCGATTTCATTGGTAATTGTGTTGTGCTTATTCATTGCATATTGTTTGGAAATTAACTCCTTCATGACAGTTTAATTTTTTTTTCTGTCATAAGCAAAAGTCATATTTTGAAATATTCAATTGAAAACTAAATTTTTCTATTACCTAAAATAGAAATCGTCATTTCAAATCATGTGTACGTGCCAAACTTCGACATTTGAAGTCCAAAATAAATGTACAATATTAAAAGAAAAAGTGTCATGGATGTGTTGATCATTTCTAATAATGCAACATAGTTTACTGCTTGTCTTAGTGAAAAGAATGGCCATGTATATTTGTATTCTTTTTAAAAAAAATTTCAAACAATGGATACTATTTTAATAACCCACACTTAACTTTAATTTTACGTTAGTTCAAATGAAATGATTATACTCCAAGATCTTTCATTATAACTTTTCAGGATATATTTGTTGAAAAATTCTCGAGAACAAATATTTACAAATATTTGTTACCACAATGGACATGAACCAAATTTAATTTCAAACCAAAAAGTATATCTCCTTTGAAATTGATTGTTTGGCTATTCACCTATTATGTTATATGTCTGTGTATATAAATGGTAAAAAAAATCTTGTAGTACTTAAAATTATTTTGTTTGTGTTTTAAAATTGAGGACAATTTGTGTGGAGGAGAAAGTTTATGTAGGACTATTATTTTGTCACTTGTGATTACTCCCTTTAATTTAGTTTAGAATTTAGTTTGCCATGTTATCAGCTATTTTTTGTATAGTACGGGAGCAGATTCTGAAAAACGGCCTGGAAAGTCAGTTTCGTGCAACCCACTTTACATCTCAATTCTGACCCGATAGGATGGTAGAATAGACCCTATAGAACAACCCCAGGTACTGTGTATAGTCAAATTGTGGCATCACTTAAAAGATATAGGCCTTTGAACTTAAAGGAACACATCACCAGAAATACAGAAAATAAAGAATTAATCTCTAAATAATTTGTTATATCTTGAGCTATTCGTAATTGAATATCCTACTTCGAAAATGATATCAAACATTAGAATCAACCTCTACTTCCAGTTGCATGATATATTGTATACATGACCCCCTTGCTGACCTCACATTAAAGGTGAAAAGTATATACGTCACATTATACAGGATGGCAAAGAGAGAATGCAACGCCTGCTATTGTTAATTTCTTCAACGTCATCGGCAGAATGGTCTTGATGTGTAAATCATCAGTTAGAACATTCATTTTCCAACAAAATGATACCCTGTTCATTGATTTTGAGTAAGGCGTTTGGATGCTAGGACCATTTTTCTGAGCCAATGTTGATTTCCCAAAATGCGACTCCCAGTCATCAAAACGCCGAGATATTTTCTCAATGCGACTTGCCATGTTGAGCAGACAAAGGACATAATGCCCTCCTATTGTCATTCACATTTATTCGATCTATTCTTATTCTATCGCACGCCTGCCTGACGCAAGAATATATCGGTGTCCCTCGCGAGGATCGTTGTTGAAAAAGGCGGGCGAATTTAGATGTGATATTGCCTCGCAAAAGTGACCTAGGATCCAATCGCCATACTTAGAAACAGTAATTATGATATCAATTAGTTGGAAAAAGAATTTTTTAACCATTAAAGCAAAAAACAATCACATTTTGTCGATGATGTTGAAGAAATTAACGATCGCAGGTGTTGCATTCTTTTTGGGCTTGTATAATCTCGGTAAAGTGATTTTGTTCACTTTAGTTCAAGTTTTCGTTCCAGTAAGTACTAAAACGATTTTATTTTAATTGCGTTTGTTAAAATAATTTGATAGTTAGTGTTCAATATGTTCTATAAGTTGTTGTATATTTTCTGAAAATCACATCATAATTTTCTTCACCTAATTTCAAAAGGTTCAAGGTAATATATTAATATATTGATATAAAATGAGATGAAGTATTGTTTACACCAATGCATTCAACATTTGAGGAGGAAACGCACATAGCTCTTAGTTGACTGAAATTTCCAAATAAAGACATTATTAGTCATTGTTTACTTTGAAATTAAAAAGAACTGGCTGTGATTCTTCAAATAATCTGGATCAAATTTAGGAAAACGGTTGAAAGAGATTGTTTCCGCGCACAACCGAACCATGAATGTACCCTCTACCACTTTGATGTACAAGCCGTCAAAGGGCAAGTTCGGTGAAAATATTTAGATATTATGTTTTAACTCGAAGATGATATTATTCTATTGACAGGATCGAACTCCTAATTTTTAAATGTTTGTACCCGTGATTCTATGAATGGCACATGATTGTACGACCTTCCCATACAAATGAGAAATGAAGAGTCTTTTTAATCCTTGCTGATTCTTAACTTATGACTTTAAATCATGATTAGTGAAATTGTTATTGTACTATATGTCAGTCCAGAATTTATCGTAAAATGGTGATGTTTGCCGAACATATCATGATAATCACAGACCAATTTTTATGCAGTATTCAAATTAATATATAATTGTATAACAAAATACATGTTTTATGATGGTAAACAAATAACTATGTTAATGGATTATAGATGGTTAACATTATACAATACATAATTGGTCTAAGGAGTGAATATTGTGGTGCATTATCCAAAGATTCGTTATTCCAAACACACACATCTATGTACCTGAATGAAATGGAGTTCTTAAATACAAATTGCGAGGTATCTGGTCCTTCTGAACAAAGAACCGTCGGAAAAAAAACACCCGATCTTTCGGAATAACGAACCTTCGGAATAATGACCTGTATTAAAACATTGTGGCGACAAATTAATAGCGATCCTAGAAACGAAGTATAATTATTATTAATACATGTACAGTGTGTCTAAAAAATAATTGTGCAAGTCAAAAGCGCCCTCTTGGATAATGAGGAAAGATTTTTGTGATGTCATGCTTACATCACCATTAAGGGCATAGTCTCAGCTTTCAAATGTCGTTTGTTCTGTTCAGTTTGCTTGTTTTAATCCTGAGATATGCTCAGTTACCAAGAAAAGGGTAAAATCACAAATGTGCCACTTTTACTACAGTCAATATAGCATCAGGTCCTCTTCCTGTAAGAATGACACATTTGTGATTCCACCGTTTTGTTGTTTACTAGATATCTCGAGATCAAAACAAGCATATTGAACAAAACAAACAGCATTTGAAAGTTAAGACTTTGCCCTTGATGTAAACGTAAACATGTGTCACAGCAGTATTTTCTAACTGTTAAAGAGGGCGCTTTTCACTTGAACAATTTTTTGAGACGTGCTGCAGCATGTCTTAAAAAATTCTGCAAGTAAACAGCGCCCTCTTCGGCAATTAGAAAATATTCTGGTGACATTATGTTTACATCACCGTCAAGGGCAGTGTCTTAGCTTTCAAAGGCCATTTGTTCTGTTCAATTTGCTTGTTTTAATCTCGAGATATGTTGGAAACAATAGAAGGGTGCATCACAATTGTGTCACTTTTACTCGGGACTTTTATGAAAGTGGCACAATCGCGATTTTACCCTCTTATTTAAATTAACATATCTCAAGATTAAGAGAAGCAAATTAAATAAAACTAACGGTTTTTGAAAGCTAAGACTATGCACTTGACGTTGACGTAAGCACATGTCACAAGAGTATTTTCTTATTGCCAAAGAGGGGGGTTTTCACTTGCACAATTTTTTTAGACACACTGTAGTTGGAAATAATTGAACATTGAAAAGAACATTATAAAAGAACTGTTAAAATATAATTCCTGTGTGTTAAAGTAAGTGTATGATTTATGGAGAAGTTGATGTTGAATAACGTACAATTTGATCAATACTACAATGCCATATGAAAAAGTAAATATATAAAGGACAAATACTAGCCTTTATGTAACTTATTCGAGCTGTTTTAACGTTATTTGGTCAGCCTGCAAGTATTTTGCATGTCAGGTAAAAAAGCCCATTTCAGAATTGTTTCAGTGAAACTGAATAAATAAAGACTTGTCAATTGACTACAATATCCTGTAATTCAGGATATAAGTTGATCTTCGATAATCACTCATCCACTTCGTATATTTCGTGGCAATAGTCTTGTGCCAGTATGTATACTTACTGCAGTGTTTATGATGACTTTAACATCCATTTTATATACTTCACTAATCGTATAAACGTCGTACTGGCACAGTTGTTTTGGTAATAAAATGCGTAATTGATTAAAATGTAGCACGTGTATGCCAAATTAGAGACGAGTGTGCAATTTTTCGAAAAGTCAGAGTAGACTTGTTCCATTAAATAGTGACATAATTTGGGAATCAGATTACATTTTTATCTCTTGCACATCTCCTTACTCATTATAACGATCAATTTTCTATCAAAATACAACTCATATTGGATTATTCATACCACTACAATACATCATTGGTTCAGTCATACAATTTTCCGAGGAGAATAAATGACCAGGGAAAATTTGACCGATTGTTTTTTTTTTTCCAGAGAGGTTAGATAAAATGTTATCCAACAATTTTTTTTTAACAGTGGTTTTGAAACGTGAACAATATGCGATATGTTTTCCAACAACTAGCTCATTACCAGCAATCTTAAATCATTCAAGTTGTTCTGTATAGTCAAGCTTATACAATCCAAATTTGTTTCCACTATTTTGAGACTACTTCTCATTGTTTAGCAACTTGCTTCTAAATATGACCCAAGGTTGAATTCGTGTGTTTTATGACACATGAAGTACCTATTCCACTTAACCTTCCACAGTCGTCGTAACGAGGAATATGTAGACAAATATTAACTGCGTATGAATTGTCTCAAATTTCTGTGCATGTAACATTGATTCGCAGGGGTGCAGAGGTGATACCTAAATGAAGAAGTGTATAACTTTCACATAAGGAAAAATTCAACCACCCTCCTCAATTTCATGGGGCAGCATAATGAAATAAAGCAGCAAATATCCACTCCACTTTTTAAAATACGAAATCAGTCCAATCCACTAAGATGAAGGATTATATGAATAATGTAAAGAAAATGTATGTTTATAATATTCATTATTTTGTAATCGACTGGAAATGTTATTTGCTCTATAATCATTCAATAACATATTAATATGATCAATATTATCAATCCAGAAGGGTTGTTAAATCCGTATCCTTCCATGGTCAACGTTTGGAGTATTTCAAATACCGTATTACCGTCGTAAGCAAATGAATGCTGAACTGAGAAAATGTTCAGTCAAATTTTTATTTTCATTTATTTTCCTTGTGAAATGGTATCATTTTACCATGAATGTGGTGATTCCACTTCCATTCTATCACTTTCAAAATATAACTCTGGTAAAATTTACAGACACCGGGGTAAATACAGTACATATTTCATCATTTTGGAGATACCACATCCAAAGCAATATGTATATAGTCAAATGTCCGCTAATCACATGTGTCTTGAAGAAACGCTACAAGCAATATCATTTCATTATTATTATTGGGGGGAGGGGTGTTTGGTACCGTACAATCATCTTTTAAAACTTCACGCAGGTCAATACTTGATGTAAGGACAAGTTTAGCAGTATACATTATTCATAGATTTTAAAGGATAAAGTGATGAATTAAAGAAAGAGCGTATAGTCGTGAACTTTTTTTTTACCTCATAAGGCCCTAACAGCGTTTGACAGATAATGATGTGCGATATTGGTGTCATGATTAAAATAACTAATTTTTTTCAAGGAACAAATGGCTACTATTTTGCTTAAACAAAGAGTGTCCTCTTATTCCCAAAGACATGTGCCTAAAATTGATACCACAGTTTATATGAAGGTACATTATAACCGAGTTTGTTATATCCCCTTAACATGGTGTCATTAACTACAATCACTTTTAAAGACATTTTTTTTTGGACCAATTGAAAAATGATTCTTCTAAGTACTTGTCTTCTTTAATTTGAGAAAGCGCAAAGCATATTTAGGGATTTTTGGTGACCCAGCAGATGATTTGTTGTTTCCTTTTCTCTAAAACGTGACATCTTTACCCGAATCTGGGGCATTGGGTAAGTGAAAAAATGTCTTTCAAATATGTACAACTTACAGTGTAACGTTTTGTGAAGATGCTGTAAATCCGATTAGTTTCTGTAGGACAGTAGGATATAGTACACCGTTAAAGTACAGAAGACGTAAATAAAGGTTCCGAAATAACTTCTTTTTTTCATAGATCTCCATTTACATACGATCACATAGCACTACTGCATGGAAAAGTGACAGGAAAAAAATCGCTTTACCAAGATTATACAGAACCAGAAAGAACGCAGGTCTATAATCGTTAATTTCTTGAACATCATCGGTCAAATATCATTTTTTTAATGGTAAGAACATTCTTTTCCCAACTAAATAATATCACGATATCCCTTCTCAAGTCTTGGATGTATTCGGGTCGACAATACCTCGTATTACACTGTAACTTCGATACGTATTCTAAACAATTTTCCACATGAAATGTACAGCGTTGATTTAACCCTTTGAAATTAAGTGAAGAAAATTACCATGCACTTTCCAGAACATATATAACTACTTATAGAACACATTAAACATTAACTATAAAATTGTTCTAACAAACTCAATCAAAATAAAATCGTTTTAGTACATACTGGAAAGAAAATTGAAACTAAGAGAACAAAATCACTATACCGAGATTATACAGGCCCCAAAAGAATGAAATAGCCTACCTGCAATCGTTAATTTCTTCAACATCATCGACAAAATGTCATTGTTTTTTGCTTTAATAGTTAGAAAATTCTTTTCCCAACTAATAATTGATATCATAATTACTGTTTCTAAGTATGGCGTTTGGATCCTAGGTCATTTTAGCGAGGCAATGTCGCATCTAAATTCGCCCGCCTTTTTCAACAACGATCCTCGCGAGGGACACCGATATATTCTTGCGTCAGGCAGGCGTGCGATAGAATAAGAATAGATAGAATAAATCTGAATGACAATAGGAGGGCATTATGTCCTTTGTCTGCTCAACATGGCAAGTTGCATTGAGAAAATATCAACATTGGCTCAGAAAAATGGTCCTAGGATCCAAACACCTTACTCAAAATCAATGAACTAGGGTATTCATTTTGTTGGAAAATGAATGTTCTAACTGATGATTTACACATCAAGACCATTCTGCCGATGACGTTGAAGAATTAACAATAGCAGGTGTTGCATTCTCTCTTTGCCATCCTGTATAATGTGACGTATATACTTTTCACCTTTAATGTGAGGTCAGCAAGGGGGTCATGTATACAATATATCATGCAACTGGAAGTAGAGGTTGATTCTAATGTTTGATATCATTTTCGAGAGATTTCATCACGAATAGCTCAAGATATAACAAATTATTTAGAGATTAATTCTTTATTTTCTGTATTTCTGGTGATGTGTTCCTTTAAGTTCAAAGGCCTATATCTTGTCAGTGATACCACAATTTGACTATACACAGTACCTAGGGTTGTTCTATAGGGTCTATTCTACCATCCTATCGGGTCAGAATTGAGATGTAAAGTGGGTTGCACGAAACTTTCATTTTCGGGTCCGTGCTCCCGTACTATTACCATGCATCGTCTCATTCTCATGTCGTGTAAACCTGTCACCTTCATTCCATGATTTCCATATTCATCCAGGTGTGCCCATTCATTCCATCACAAATCTGATTCTTAAGTTGAACCTAGACAGCTTTCATTCTCATCATGTCACCCAACCTCCTTATATCACCTCATTCCCTTCTTATCTCCTATTGGTTTATTTGTTGAATTGGGTTTTTCCATTATTTTGTCTCCTCCACTTTAGCTATTGTTTACTTACTCATTTGAATATATTTTAATATGCATTATGTTAATTGTGTTCTGGGCTTTGGGCGAGGCAGCCCTGAATCTAGAAGAAATAAATTAGTGCACTACCAGACTCCTTTCTGTTTAGACGTCGTTTATTTTGTGTCTTCTACATTAAGTTAATTTCCAGTATGTATATTTTTCTAAGTTATATACAGCATATTTATTTTATTTCTTGTGGAAAATGTCAAATCCCTATTTGTTGTGATAAGGTATAAGATAAACGAATGAAAATGAAAATGGTAATGACAAGTAGGCAAGTTTATTTTATATCATGGGAAAGATGTCAATTCACTGTTTGCTGTGGACTTCATAAGTTATGTTTTCAGGAGGCAAGACGAGGAGAGACAATATCTTTTTTGCCTTGTCTTGTCATGGTTCCAATTGATAAAATATAAGTAACACATGGACAAAGGTAAAACGAGAAAACTGATGAAAAGAAGGAATGTTTAATTATTGGAGATTGTAGACAACTTTCATAATGGCCGTAAATGCTAATGTTATGTGATTTGCTATTCCTTAAAAAAAAGATAATAATACAAATAATAATAAATTGTCAAAGAATTTGTTAGAATAACTAACAACGCACTGCACTACTGACAACTAAAATTCGCACTCAGTTCTAGGCCCATGCCGATGAACTGCCGAAACCGAAGATGGGCGAACATCAACATTGGACTGAGGAGTACACAATCGAAAATCCCAGCTGAAGACTGTATTGGATTTACGCCACCTACAGCTAGAATACCTGCATTGCCCAGGCGTAAATGATCTGACATAGATTGAATCGCCTTATAACAACAACAACAACAACAACAACAACAACAACAACAACAACAACAAAACAACAACAAAACAACAACAACAACTACAACACCACCAACAACAACAAGGAAACCCACAAATGTAATAAGATTTCAGGATGTTTTTGACCCCTCAGCCGTGTCCCAGTTTCAACTGGGCACCCACTTTGACGTCAAAATGACATCTGTTGCGGCACAAATTGTCGCCGCGTCACAAATTGTCGCCGGCGACAATTTGTGCCCGGAGTTGACGGCACAAATTGTCGCCAGCCATAATCAAAGCATGTTGCGGCATAAATTAAATTGTTTGTGGGTATGTAGATATGTGTGTGTGTGTGTGTGTGTGTGTGTGTGTGTGTGTGTGTGTGTGTGCGTGTGTGTGTTTAGGTGTGCTTGTGTGTGTAAGCATGTGTCTGTGTATCTGTTTTTGTCTGATTGTGTGTTTTGTCCGTGTGTTCGTCTGTGTGTCTCTGTATACGTATGTTTGTGTCTGTATGTGTCTATGTGTTTGTATGTGTCTCTGTGTGTATCTGTATGTGTTTGTTCGTATCTCTGTATGAGTCTGTGCGTCTGTATGTGTCTGTGTGCGTGTCTGTGTCTGTATGTGTCTAGTCTGTATGGGTCTGTTGTCTGTGTGTTTGTGTGTGTTTGTTTGTATGTGTCTGTGTGTCTGTATGTCTGTTTGTGTGTGTCTGCATGTTTCTGTGTGTCTGTAAGTGTATATGTGTGTCTGTGTGTCTGCATGTGTCTGTTCTGTTTGTGTGTATGTGTGTCTATGTGTCTGTTTCTGTGTGTCTGTAAGTGTATATGTGTGTCTGTGTGTCTGCATGTGTCTGTTCTGTTTGTGTGTATGTGTGTCTATGTGTCTTTTTGTGTGTCTGTATGTCTGTGTGTCTGTGAGTCCGTATGTGACTGTGTGTCTGCATGTTTGTCTGTGTGTCTTATTGTGTCTGTCTGTTTGTGCGTCTGTATGTGTCTGTGTGTCAATGTGTCTGGATGTGTCTAGTTTGTATGTGTCTGTTGTCTGTGTGTCTGTGTGTTCCACGTTTGTCTGTATGTATCTGTATGTCTGTTTCAATGTCTGTGTGTTTGTTTCGGTAAGTCTGTGTGTCTGTATATTTCTGTTTGTCTGTAAGTGTCTGTGTGTCTGTTTATGTCTGTGTGTTTCTGTTCTGTTTGTGTGTCTGTATGTGTGTGTCTGTGTGTTTGTGTGTGAGTCTGTGTGTATCTTTCTGTGTGTCTGTATGTGTGTGTGTGTCTGTATGTATGTATGTTTGTGTGTCTAATTGTGTGTCTGTTTGTGTCTTTGTGCATGTGTGTATATGTGTCTGTGTGTCTGTATGTGTTTGTATGTGTGTACAGTATGTGTCTGTTTGTCTCTGTGTGTCTACATGTGTGTATGTATATGTCTGGGTTTGTGTGCGAGTCTGTGTGTCTGTATGTATGTGTTTGTGTACGTGTTTGTGTGCTTGTGTGTGTCTGTATGTATCTGTTTGTGCCTCTGTATGTATCTGTTCTGTTTGTGTGTATATGTGATTGTGTGTGTGTCTATGTGTCTGTGAGTATATGTGTCTGTGTGTATGTGTCGGTTTGTGTGTCTGTATGTGTCTGTGTGTCTCTGCGTGTCTGTTTGTGTGTCTGTCTGTTTGTGGGTCTTTCTGTGTGTCTATTTGTATGGCATAATGTTTCTGTGCGTGTGTATGTCTATGTCTGCATGTGTCTGTTTTTATGTATACTAGTATATCTTTGTGTCTGTAACACACAACATACTTGTCCATCTTCTTTCCGACACCACACCAACTACCAACTCACACAAACTTACACAAAAAACAGACACACACAGCCAAGACATACAAGCACACATAGACATACAAACAGAGAGTCGCACACAATCACACACAGACATGTACAAAGACAAACACACAGACACATACCGAGACACAAAAGGACAAATTCATACACACAGACACACAGAAAAACACACAGACATACAAACATAAATATACAGACACACAGACACATACATGTACATAGACACAAACATACCCACACCCAAACAAAGACACATAGAGACACACACAGACATACACATAGAAACACACAGACAAAGACAAACACGTGTAGACACAAAAACAGACACACAGGCAAACAAAAACACACATACACACACACAAACAGACACACAACTGGACACATAGACAAACACGCAGACACACAAACATACACATACAGACAGACACACACACACGGACACACAGACATATACAGATACACATAGACACACACAAACACTTACAGACAAACAGAAACATACAGACACACGAACACATAGACAAGCACACATGCACACAGACACACACAAACACACAGACATACAAACAGACACACAGACACACAGACACATATAGACAAACACAACACACAGACACACAAACAGACAACAGATATATACTGTCTACACATGTACAGGCACATAAACACACACAGACATATACAGACGCACAGACACATACAGACACACAAAACACAGAAACACAAACAGACAATAGACATATACAGAAACATGGACACGAATAGACACATTCAGACACACACAAACACACAGACATACATACAGACACACATACAGACAAACACACACACAGACACACAAACAGACAACAGACACATACAGACTAGACACATACAGACACATAGACAAACACAGACACATACAAATGCAAAGACACATACAAACACACGAACAGACACATTCAGACACAGACAATCACACAAACGAACATACAGACACACAAACACACAAACATACAAACGGACAAACAGACTCACACACAAACACACGGATACATACAGACACAGACTCACACACAAACACACAGACATTTACAGACACACAAACACAAAGACAAGCACACAGAAACACACAGACATACAAACAGACGCAAAAACACATACAAACACACAGCACACAGACACACAAAAGGACAATATACACACACACTAGACACATACAGACACATACAGACACACACACAGACACATACAGACGCACAGACATATACAGACACACAGACACATACATGCACAGAAACAGACACATACACAGGTAGACATACAGACACAAGCAGACACAATTAAGGCCACCGCACACTACACGACTTTTGTCGTACGACTGCACCGACTTGGATCCGAAATAAAAACAAAGCTGATATTTCGTACACGCTGATTTATTTCCGGGATTTATTTCAGATGCAAATCGGTAAGTCGTGCGACGGAAAATCGCATAGTGTGCGGTGGCCTTAAGACACACAAGCAAACACAGACACTGACACACACATACACACACGAACAGAAACACAAAACAGACACACATATTATTTACTGAGTGGCGACAATTTGTGACGGTGGCGACAATCTGTGACGCTAGGTTTTTTTTTTCATGACACAAATTGTCGCCAGTGAGGCAACAAATTGGGATCAGCAAGAGCGTCACAAATTGTCGCCGCGTCACATATTGTCGCCGGCGACAATGGGACCGCCAACTGGTCATCAAGCCATACGTCTTATAGATGACTATTTTACGACGTCAATATGATGTCTTTATTATGACCACTTTAATGACGTCTTTTTCAGACCAGAATATGACGTGACTTTTACGTCAATTATTTACCACTTTCTTTAACGCTGCCCATTAAGAACTGTTTTACGTCAATTATTCACCTCATTTCCAAAACATTAAATTTAGATGAATTTGAAGAAGAAATGAAGTATATCTTACTTGATGAAATTGGAAGTCGAAACATTTTTTTAGAGTACAGTATCGTGCAGACTGGCATTTAGCGAGCCATTTAGCCCCACAGCAAAATATAAAATTTATTTTATTTATCTATTTGTTTTCTAAGGGTCTATTTAGTGGAGTGTACAAGTATGGGTAGCGTACTCTCTATGGTTGATTGTGCTTTTTTAATAAAAAAAAATGAGATATTGGTAAATTTTGA
>JZLH01S0126446.1:23522-33637 GCA_001188425.1 Eucidaris tribuloides
TCCCAAAATCTAATCAATTCATCCTTGCCTAGTGGTCTACCCTTGGTCCAAGCATCATCAAAATCCCTCCAGCGGTACTTCAGTAATCTTGTTCACAAGAAAGTGTGGACGCACAGACGTATGGACGGACAACCCGAAAACATAATGCCTCCGGCTCCCTTACGGGGCGGAGGCATAAAAAATAAAGAACATCTGTCTAGATCAAACTTTTCTGCTTAAAGTAGATGTTTCTTCACGGTAAAAATTACCTCCAATGTTGAGCAAAACCTTTTTGAAGGGGATTTCTAATCATTTAAACATGAAATTACATTATCTACCTCGCGAGCGAGCAGTTTTGGAAAAATTTGAAATTTTCAGATGTAAAACTAGCTTTGTGGTCTATTCTGGCGCTAATAAAACAGCACTGATTTTTTTGTAGTATTTAAAAAAAATAAAGAACATCTGTCGAGATAAAACTTTTCTACTTGAAGTAGCTGTTTCTTCACGGTATTGTAACTTGAGCAAAACCTTTTTGAAGGGGATTTCTGATCATTAAAACATGAAATATACATATATCTACCTGGCGAGCGAGCGTAGCGAGCGAGTGGTTTTGGAAAAATTTGACATTTTAAGTTGTAAAACTCGCTTTGTGGTCTGTTCTGGCGCTAATTACAACTCAGAATTTTTGCAGTGTGTTAAAAAGATGAAGAACATCAAACGAATCCATAAGAATCAATGAGCAAATACGTTAGGGCAGAGATGATAAACTAGTTTCGTTATAAATTACAAAGTCACGATGCGCACTGCAAATACTTGTTCTGCTGAAGAAAAAGGGGCATTCTTCTCCTTACGAGGTGATTTTCTTTGTTGAAGAGAAGAAAAGGCGACCGTAGGAAAGTTACCTTACGAAAAACATTTTTTTGATCGCTTGAAGAGTATATAAAATAGGGCCATGTAATCACAAAAAAAAATTTGGAGAGGGCCCAATTTTTGCAACCGCAGACAGCTCTATGAGATCAGAGGCGAAATGCCCCTTCTGGGTACATAATGTGCCTCTTCTTTCAACAAAATATTTTCTTTCTCTATTATGTTCCCCATCAGACAGTCAGAGGCAAAAATACATGGAATAAACAATAACAAAAATAAAAGAAAATCACCTCCAGTGACGAATGTGCGTATATAAAGGTTTCACTGCACTTATTATGGGTTCAAACCAAGATAAGGCACATTCAACTTAGAAAAAAGGCATTATTGGCCTTCAATTAAAATGAGGGGGGATGGGGCAAACAGTAGCATGGCATAATTTTGCTACCACATGAGGGCATTAAGAGGAGATGCTAAATGCCCTTTTTAGGCACAAAATACTTGAATATAATTTACCTAATTATGTCTATTGTGGGCCCATACGTGCCCCGTTAGGGGCCAAAAAATAAAAATGAATATAAAGAAGCCAAATATCGACAAAAATGAGTAGACTAAAAAAAGGCGTCATTTCACAAAGGGCACATTTCATTTTGAAAAAAAAAGGCCATGCGTCATTTCACAAAGGGCACATTTCGTTAATTCACCGATTCAATTATTACGATTAATTACAGATTTGGGAAAATATGTGGAAAAAGATAGATTTGTTGCATATTAGTTGAAAATTATATCATTTAAATAGAATAAGATAAGATATTATTTTCCACCATTCTCAATTTAAAATACAAAACAAAAGGGACATTTGTAATGACCAATAGCAACCTATTTATGTCATTTGTATCGTTATCATTTTATTGTTGTTTTGGAATTTATTGACAATAAATGCAAATGAATTGCGCTACAATAAATACAGAGACACAAATTGCAACATAATAACATACACCATGCACAGAAATGACAATATACGAAATAACAAAAACAACACTACATCATATTTAATCACAGAAAGTGGGGGGATCAAGCAATGCCGGTGGCTATACAGAGCTGCTCCCAATGGATGTCATATTACAAATACAATAAACGTAATTCATTTTTAACAAGCAGAAGACAAAACAAACAAATAACAGCCGACAGGTAAAAAAAGACTAAAAACATGCATAAAGGCAAATCATACATGTGTAATATTAGGGACTAGGCCTGATATTCATTTAGGCAAATATGAATCTGTATTTGCGTTAAAATTTGACATTGTTCGTACATTTGTTTTTAGTTCAAGTGGCATATCATGTTTGTCCAATATTTTTGCACCAATATATTTAATTAGTAAGTTCGTGAAAAATTATATTTATAGAAGGCAGGCGTTAAATTTCCCTTAATCGTGTATCATCGTGGTGGATTCACGATTTGATGTAAAAACTGCCACTTGCAAAAATTTTTGTTATTTATGTGTACACATATAAAAGATGTAATTTTGAAAGAAAGGGTTTAGTCTTGAGTTGTGGCTTGCAAACAAAAAATGACTCGATTATTGCACGTTTTTGAAGAACAAGAGTCTGGTTTCTGAAGCGTACATTGCACAGTGTCCCTACAGACTACAGTGAAGACCTGTCTATAGTGGCACCCAGGGAGACAAAAATTCGCGCCTTTTAGGGACAGGTGGGCGCCTATAGACAGGCTTCAGTATAACACATGATTGCCTCCAGGGGGAATCATTTTCTGTGGCCCACTATAGACAGGTGGTCTGCATTAGAGAGGTGGCCGCTAAGACAGGTTGACTGTATTGCAATAAGATAAGGGGTGACGGTAAATCACAGTAATGATACAAAGTTAAAGAACTTTTCATTGGAAGAATATGTTTAAGCCTATTCATTTACCCCTGGGTAGCTCTAGGAAATTTTCCAGATATCGTCGGTTAATGTGTTCCTTTCCATGTTAAATTTCGATCAATTAAAATGCCAGAAATCTTGTTTCAGATACATGGCTGTAATTTTACTGTCACTAGAAAAATGTCTAATAAGTTTTTTCATTATAATCCAATTCTGGGGGTTTAATTCTATATATGTTTTATCCAATATTCTACTAAACTAGACGATTTGCAGCAAACCACTGATGTACGTTTTCAATTCATTATTTATTAGCCACTTTTTCAATTCAACTATGTCATGACCGATATGAAAGATTAAACTTTAGTAGACAGTTTCCAATTCCCATTTTGTGTAAAGAAGACTGTAAGGTTTTATTATTGCCTTTGTATGACCAAGTAATACAAGACGTACATTATATGCTAAATAATCATATAATCGCCAGTTCTATCCACATAACATCAATTTAAAATAAGATGTAATACATTTACTATTAATGTAAATGAATCAAGTGCCATTGCCTGTGCATGCTGTAATACCTGGCGAGAGAATTAGCGTTGCTAATGTTTTTTTCCATTGGTATATTCAACATTTCTTCCCTGAAGATAATGCCTGGCTGTGATGACATTATATATTTTGTCCTTTCAAACTGGCCCATGTAACCTATGATCATAAGTACAGTCCACTGGAATTTCCTGAAAGATGTCTTATGTAAATTTGAGAAGAAATATACGCCTGTTCTTCCCTACTGCTCATTTGTTTCTTACTTCACCTCCCCCAACTTCCCTTACTCCCACTCTCCACACCCTTGCTGGTGGACTCACTCTCATTTGCTTCCTCACTTACATTATTCGCATTGACACACTAAACATACCCCGGTGAAGTAGCATGTACACAATTTTGAGGTTGAAATACTGTTCACCTCTTGAAAATTACGAGTCAGCCCCCAACCCCCTCCCCCATCTAATAATCCAAACACCAAAAAAAAAAAAGAAATCATTCCCATACAAACAAATGCTTGTTTCTAACATGTAGAAGGCTCAGAATACTGTCATATAATCTGACCTCGAAGCACACATGCCAATAACCAAATGGGAGTTTTTTGGTGATTATGAGATAAGGACAGAGCGAAAGTGCTCGTGAGTCCGACCGAGGGCTCAATGACGAATCGATCATTGCCAATATTGGGGACAGACCAATGGAGATCATGTCCAGGGCTCCAGTTATTTATTTAGGTACTTGCGACTGATTCCAACTCCTTGCGTTGTATAAAAATATTTAATTTTGGCGGGAAGGCAATGGCTAGCTAAGAAACTGGGGTGTTGAGAGATTAAATACTCGGCCATTTCACACGCTAAAAAAAAAAAATATCAGACACGTAGATAGTACACCACGATGGAAACATAGATTAGAAACTTCCTGTCGTGATTGACGGAAATTTATCACGCTCCAAAATAACTACCTCAACACCGAAAAAAATTTTATGAAGGTCATTGCCCTTGGACTGTGAAGTAAGGCATACACAAGCGTAGATTTCTTTTTGTGGTAGCAGTTACGCACATATTTGTCATCATTTTAGACAAGGTAAACCAGGGCTCCTGGTTCATTTTTTTCCTGGTATGTGTGGACTCCTGAACATCTTCAAATGTCAGAGAGAAGGGGGATTAAAGGCTAACAAGAACTTGCTCCATTGATGCGATGAAGTGATTTGGTGTGGCTTTTGTGATGCTGGCATTTTTGTTCACATACCTGACTCATGCGAGATCATGTGACTTGGGAGGGGGACTAGGGGCTTGCATTGAAGTTCACTTAGTAGTTACTTACGTCAGGTTTAAAATTGTAACCATGTTGTTGCTTTTGTGCCACTAATAGTACCCTTTTAATAATTACTCATATAGTATGGAAAAGTTATTGCGTTCAGTTTACTTGCGACATTGCAGAGGTATAGTCTGTTAAATCACTCATAAAAATTGGTATTGATGTGTTAAAAAGATTTTTTGGAGAAATTGATATTTTATTTCAGCGTTTTGTTAGTGAGAAGGGCCAGGCTGGAAAAACATGGCCTGTGTGAATTTCACATTTTATTTACAGTATGGCATTTATTGAACTGAAATAACGAAACCTCACTAATTCCTTAAAAATTAGTTAACTTCTGTCTTACTTCATCACCACGCTTTTAGCTACAGCCTGTTGTGAGTGCGAAACTTGATCTTATAGGCCTACATGAAATTACTACTGTGATCCTCTCTCAAAATGCTATGTTACCTTGCTTTAAAAGTTAATCCGTTACAATGCCTATTCGTAGGGGAGAAGTTCTGCTTTACTAGCTTCTTCAGCAATTGTATAAAAGGGTCAAGAATAAATATATAGCCTACATATTAGCGTTGTCTTGAAGGTGTTTATCCTCAAAAACGTTTTTGTTGAATGACTAAAATCTGTTTTCAGTTGTTGTTTTTACTTGCTGTAATTTACGGAGGTATGTGCATATTTGTAATGTGAATGCAACATTGTTCAGATGGGAAATTGCCGCCACAAATTGAATTTGTGAAGCCTATTGCTTGTATGTGTCAGCCAATTGAAATCTGGTTTCATTTGACTGGTTGACTGTTGTATCCATGTGTTGTATTGATTGACAAACTTCTGTTTCAGATGAGGTAGCTATCTCCGCGAGTATCGATCAATGCCTGATTTATTCTTTTTACGTAGTGGTTTTCATACAAACAAAAAGAGACATGAAAGTACAAATCTTGTTATAGTGGTATAACACACAGGAATGATTCATAAGTTTAGCGACCTGTTCCTTATCTACCAATATATGACAAGCATGAGGTTAGTCCAGCCAGCATGTACATATGTAACTTTAGGCTACCTAGCAAAATGACAGCAAATTATCTGTTTCATGCAGAAATTTGCTAACTTTTTCACCTCAGAACGAGATGGTTTTATTTATTTATCAGTTATTCCACATATCAGCTGTGAAATTTACATTCATCAGCAGTTGGTTTATGGTTGAACAAGCAAATGATTTTTTCCCTTTTTTGTGTTTTTCTAGATATAGACCAATACTTCTATTAATGCCTGAAAATTGCAGAACTGTAAGATGGTTCCATTTTCGAAGAAATTCCATTTGAACAGTAATAATATCATAGCCCCCCCCCCCTCATCCCTGATATATGCCACAGTAATGTACATGTGATATCTGCTCCCTTATCATTCTGAAAAATCATAATATCTCATTTCAAACAATTTTCAGCCAGATGTGCATTTTTTTGTCTCCAATGTCTGGCATCACAATACTATACTTTTAGAAAGATATTTGAAAATTTTATTAGATTAAACGACAAAAACTGCTACCCAAGCTTTAAAGACTTTTTTAGCCTCACTAACCAAAGCCTCAAAGTGAGGCTATTGTGATCGCTTTTCGTCCGTCCGTGCAATTGTGCGTAAACTTTCACATTTATCTTCTTCTTAAAAAGGCCATAATGGATTTAGACCAAACTTGCAGAATGGTTCCTTAGGGGTGTGCGGGGTCATTGGTTCTCAAATGGCTACACCTTGGCCCCCCCTGGGCGCCAGGGCAGGGCCCTAAAGTGGGCCAAAAGTAGGTAGTTTTCAAACATCTTCTTCTCTAGATCCAGAAATAGTTTAGCCTAAGTCATTGTGATTGTGCGATACCTCTACATGTGATCAATAATTGTTCCTCACTTGTACATTGCCCCAGGGTGGCCCTGTTTGGCTCTGAGAGGGGCAACATGCGGCCCTATCGGAATAATTCACATCTTACATTATTTTTCTTAAAACACACATCAGCTGGATTTACACCTACTTGGTGGACAATGATCCTTAGGCAGGCACGGGGATAGAGGTTTCCTGAAATGTACACCTAATCCCCCCTCCCCCGCGGGGGGGCCAGGGGCAGGGCCCAGAAGGGCCAAAGTACGGTAACTTCTAACCACAAGCCATTTGTAGCCCAAACTTGATGGAGATGCGCGTAACAGGGACCTCAAATGTTTTGTGGAGTCAAAAGGTCAAATGTGAGGTGAAAGTTGGTTAAATATAAAAAGTGCGCAGAAACATTGCTAGATTGCCTTGCTTTTTATAAAAATTGGACTCATTCAGCACGATCTCACGTGCCCCCTACACCGTTCGTTGTTGTTAGAATTCAACTGAACGTTAGCAAATCAGCTATTATGCAGCAAGGCGGATATCAGGCCTCTAAGGACCAAACTGATGTATAATTGGATCGTTTTCTCTATGGCAAAAAAAATACAGAGAGTTTGCGAGACCTCAGCGTGGAGAGTTGTTGCCCCCCCTGGGGCCTCTTGTTTCTTGGAAGATTAATCTCCTTACTTTTAACTACTACTGTGTCTATCGCTGTTCTATCGCAGCACACCGGTATTTATCTGGGTTAACAATTAAACCGGATAATAGCGTTGCAGCGGGTGTCTTTCTATTGGATTGCGCATTTTCTGCAAAAGGATCGATCATATCGATCGTACCGGATCGTACTATTACGGCTAAGAGTTTGTTGGACCTGGGTTGCCACAGGTTACTTGCTGGACGGGGGACGAGCTCAAATTTGATGCTCAATCAAACACATGCGCACTGCAGCAGGGTTCACTTATTTCGGATCACATGGTTTGTGATTTCCGGTTTCTAACCGGGCTGTATACCACAACGGGCTGTTTCTATTTGATTCTTACGGTATCTTACATGTATAGCTCTCGCTATTTATCCTACGAAAAGAAGTGATAATTAGTTGAGCGAAACTTTCTTCGCATAAAAAGACGACTTGAGCGGAGAAGGCTTCAAAGAAACACACTGATTGTTCAGACTTCTACAACTTGATGCCAGTGTTCTATATCATAGCATGGGCATCGTTACTTAATTTCAGTTGTAAGAAAATCAATGTCAAGCTTTTATGAATGACTTGTAATGGAGGTAGAAAAAGAATAACACCTGCCAATTAACCACTACACATAAGTTAATGTTTTGTATTCCTCCTGTTCCGGTTACTGTAGGTCATTGACCTCAGTAAGGTAGTTGTATGGTGTGATACCTTTGCTGTAGGTACAAAAGCATCATGAATGTAGAACAACACAGGCATCAACAGAGGCACAAACACCCAGGAAGTTGTACACCTGGCTTGAGGTTTCTTGATTAATTAAATTTAATCACGTTATCCATCCTAAAATCTTGGTGATTATATGTGGAATCATGCCAACAATATATGTAATGCCTTGTATTATTCTACATGCTTTTTATCACAACATGAGACAAATTGTGTGTGACTCCGTATTGTTTATTGTTTTTACTGGACATGTTTTGTTTTCAGACCCTTTTCAGAAAGATGTTATAAACTTTCGTAGGCACATCCATTTATGATTACATTTACAACATGGTTTAGACTACCCCTCCTCCGACCCCCTACGTGCCTCTTGGCCCTACCAAAGCTGGAAATGGAATCAACCTTGTAGACTGTTCCTCCGCAATTCTGAAAATTCCCATAGAATTATAATACAGACAATCCGGTTCGCCATTCCAATGGGCTCAATGTTTACATTGTCTATAACTTGCAAATTGTTGCATGCATCTTCATGTTATGATCTTGGAATGTGTAGATTAAACTTCTAATCTCTCTCTCCCTCTTTTCTCTTTCGTTCCCTAGTCTTACAAACCTAGACCCTGCATATGCAGTGGGTATATCACTGTATAGCATCTGTGCGTATACTCTACTGTGGCTGAAAGATGGCCCCCACTTCGGCTCGCCCCTTTCAGGCTAGTTTGCTTTCCGAGCAGTCAGATTGGACAGCATTTCCGGGGCGTTTCCACATCATGAGCCATCCCTCTTTACACCATGACCTCCTCCTACCCTATGTCTCCTTCCTCACCTTACTGTCCTTGGTACCCTCCTCCCTACCTTTCCTCACCTCCATTTCCCTCCTATCTTTTCCAATCTCCCGCCCTCTCTTTTCTCTCTCTCCCTCCTCCCCCCCCCTCAATTCTTCCACCCATTTTCCTCCCCTTCTATTGCCCCACCTGCTCCCACTCTATATCTGACTGCACCAGTGGCAGTGCGCAAGGGGGGGGGGGCCATGGCCCCCCAGCAATGCCCCAAATGTTTGTAGTCGGGGCGAAAAGCATTCCAGTTGGGAAATTGGGGTGATTGTCAGAGGGAAATTATTTTCTTGGCCCCTACCACCCAATTCTCACATTCCTGTGCCGCCACTGGCATTGCACACTCCTGCCCCTCTCCCTACTTGTCTTATTCCTATGTTTTCTCCTTTCTCCCCTCCCACTACCTCGTTGTTCCTATATGCCCATGTGAACTTCTCTCTTTGTCCTTGTTTCCTTGGATCCATTCCCTTTGATTGGAAGTGTTTTAAAACATTGGGTCAGATTTAACAAACCTGCCCTGTAAAATTTTATGGTTTTTTTTTTGTGGCTAGGTTGGGCGATTCTGTTATGTCCAATTTTTTTCACCCATTATTACAAGTTGCTTTCTGTACACAAAACAAAAAATGAATAAGTGGGAAATGTGCCAGATCATAAATTTTATCAGCTCAGCGAAACAATTCTTGCTAATTACTTTGTTTGTATTGAAATAAATTTGGCATGATCTGATGACAGAAAAATTGCATATTGTGAAATCGATTATTTGTTTTAAATGCATTATTTAGTAAGCTTTTGAAAAAATTCAACATGACTTTTCAGAACTAAATATGGTCTGTGTTTTTCATTATCAGGAAGTAATATTTGAGGACCAGCATTTATATAACTCTGTTGTGAAACTTCTGAAAAAACAAATGAACAGATGGAACTTGTGGTGTTTGTTAAGATCTCTTGCCCTTTGTATGTAATAAAAAAAACAAGTAATTTGCTTGGTCTTTAAATCTGGTCTGAGTTTATCTCAATCTCAATTGCACAGGTTTGGATATGAGCACTGAAACAACAAAAAATTACATACGGCTTCTTATATACACGCTAACAACCCCAAAGTGCTATAATAGTTCCGAACTGTAAAGGTGTGAACAGACAGTAGAACCTTTCTGGTCATTTCCGTTGTTCTACAGTTGTCCGGGCGCGTGCTGCGGGCTGGCGGCCCCCTTGGTGCGGGACTTTGTGGTCACAGAGACGCTTTGTCCAGATCAGTGGGCGAGGAAAACAATTTTAAAAGGTTCTCTGGGAAGAGGTTGTTGGAGCAAGTTTTGGGGACTGAAGAAGCATGGTACTTTCATCCCTTGTTTATGGGTGTGAGTAGTGACCCATGGAATGAGATATTAGCCCTTGCTGCATTTAAGGTTCTTCACCCTGCTCACCACCTCTGAGTATTGATAAGTATGAGGCATCATT
>JZLH01S0126469.1:2186-14638 GCA_001188425.1 Eucidaris tribuloides
TTCATATTTTATATGGATGGTATGAATCATACACTGTACATTGTAATGATTTTATTTTAATACATTTTCACTTTTTTCACACACAAAAAATGCAAGAATACAATGTAACTTTCCTAAACAATATTGTTCATGCACTCGTTGGGTCTATGACAACAATGCAATATTCCTGATACAATTCTATGGTCATTCAAGGACATAAAATGTGGAACACCTGGCACTTCACTGTATCAATTCTTGAACATATACAATTTGCACAAGATGAAGACTTAAAAATTCCAAGAGATTGTTATTGGTAAAAGAAATATTCAACATTTCAGCAGCTCAACATCTAATGAAGACAAAAACTGGAAAAGTAGGACACACGTGTTCTGGTAACAATATACTGGTTAGTATTGTACATGTACATATAGAGGGCATGGTATGATGCATCCTTACTAGAATGATCAACAAAAGATTGTTTACTGTAGCTTCTCTTTCTGTAAACAACTCTCCCACGGGATTGTTAGAACTCAGGTTCAATAAATTCATTGCTTTGACTTGTATTTCACAATTTTTATACAAAAAAGGGGAGGTAAAAAAATATCTTATACAACATGGGTATCGCTGAATGTCACTTGAACAGCAACGACACACACATCATGTAACACAATCATCTACTTTTCATAATCAAGGGATGCTAGTTACGTTTTGTAAGAGGGCCTGAAAATAAAATGCCTGCATTCATTCAGGCTTTTGCCTGAAAACTGGCAACCCTGCTACTCAAATCAAATTTGCTTCTTTGCTTTCACCATACTTTCTGCAGAATTCAGAGATAAGGTACCTGGATTCATTACATTTACCACATGAAAAGCCTGACAGTTAACTGAAGTTAGCGCTCTATCTCGCAAGCTGTCAAATCCACCAGCTATTTCCCACAGGCGTAATGCTAGAGACAGGTGGTACATTAAACTACACATTATCTTTTCAGTCACTGCGTTTGGCTGACTGTTTTTTCTGAAATCTTAGAAATAGGACTGTGTGATCCTTCAAAAGCATGGCTATATGTACAGTAGTTAAAAAGTAGGATGAATAGAATTTGGTTAAGGAAAAGATTAATGTAGTCTTTATACTGTGACTTCTTCAGTCACAATAATACAATGAAACCTGTCTATAGCAGCCACCCAAGGGAAACAAAAAATGTGGTCTTTATAGACAGGTGGCTGCTATAGACAGGTTCTTTAACAGATGATTTGTCTCGTGGGAAATTTTTTCGTGGCCACTATAGACAGGTCGGCTGTTATAGAGAGGTGGCAGCTAAGACAGGTTTGACTGATACATAATCAATGATAAAGATAACTTAAACTTAAAAAAATAACAATACCAGGAACACAGACAAACACACATACACCACAGAGAAGGAGAAAATGAAAAATGAAGGATTCCACTACAGGTAAGCCTTGAAAGTAACTCGATCACATTCTTCCAAATATAAATGCTTCCATCTCGAGGAAGTCAGTTGAGGGAATCGTGCCTCATCTAATGGCATTACATCAAATTTGTTTGACTGAGATGGGAATAATGCCTTCCTGGTTTCAGATTAGAATCTAGACTAATGGTTTCCAATGTTTACAAAGAGTGAGGTGGGACTAGTGGCTCTACAATGTACTGTAGTCTTTGTTTCAGACTCTCAGATTAGAATTTAGAGCAAGGCTGTATGCAGAAGTTTTTTTCAGAGGGCAGGGGAATTCTCTCATGTACTGTTCAAACTACTTCAAAGTCTAAAATCTGAGAGAGAGAGAGAAAAAAAAGTGATTTGCAAATTTATGGGAGCAACAGCCTCCTCCCCCTTCCCCCTTTCTGTTTCATACTCTATACAGTACAGTACTTGTTTCTAGACTTTTTATTTGATGCCTGGTATTAATGAAGACATAGGCAAATGACATTTTCATCAAACATAAAATCTCTGTACAAAAAAAGGTAAATTGTTGCTCATTTCATGATAGTGATACCACCTTTCCGACAATCTATCAACATTCTAGTCACTAATTTCAAAATTTAATTTACAACAGATGAGGAGCAAAAAGGAGAGGCTAAACAAAACAATCCAATGATAACCATATATGTGTACACCATTCTCTGATTTACACCTTGTACATATATAGGGGAAATTAGTTCAAACTTCAATCACCTATTTTTTTTTTAAACAAGTCAATATCTACCCCTGATGACAACTTACCTAGACAAACAAAAAAAAGAACACAGCATATATCCTAATCTCCCCTCCCCCTCCCCGAAAACTAACTTGTTTCTTCTCCACGTTTCAACCACACAAACAACTCCTGGAAAAGTGTTGGATACAAGGTTGACCAAAATCTTGCATTTCTAACACTGTAATGATTAGTAAGATTCTGCTTTCTATATTGTATAAAACCTCAACAGGTCTGAATACAAACAAGCCAACTGACTGGAAGTAAGACTACACTGAGACAGTCAAAACCCCATTACACTTTATTGCACATTGTGATGCTTGAGATCAACTGAAAGGTTGCCACGGAAAACATTAATAACTGGTCGCGTCTCCTAATGCAACCAGGATTCCGAGACATGCAATATCCTTGATGCACATGTAATATCTACCACTCAAAGAGGAAACGGATCTATCATATCAAATACATTGCAATCATAGAAGAGAAGTCAATTGTGTGTTTTTTTTTCCTGTATTGTTTTGGCAGCTGCTTGCTATCCACTTGTCATTTTGCGAGTTATTGACTTTGAACTAATGTTATCATTCCTTGCTTTCGGTTGTAAGTTGCAATTTCCAGGTGCCTCATGGTTTAGGTAATGCCCAGGTTTATGAAACAATCTAGAGAGAGGAGGTCTACTCAGTGCATAATGATAATACTCTATTCACTCAATATCAAACATGCACAATAGTAGTATTGGGCAAACCGTTTAATGAAATTTAAACTGCACACTGTAAGGGAAGTTACAGAAAAAAAAATGAAGAAGTGGAATTGAGGAATGTGGAAGAAGGGGCTCAACAAGAAAATATCCATAATGTAAATGAACTTTTGCATTCGTTTTATCAAATTTATTTTCATATTTCTTGATTTCAATGCACAAAACCTGAAAGTAAAAGTCAGTGAGCGATACAGTAAAAATTTTTTGCAAAGCTGAATGGTCGCGAAATTTGTTGGGGGGGGGGAATAATTTGATCCCCCCCCCCCCAAAGTTACCATAGGGTTAACATGTTGGAGTCATTACAGACATCTACGGACATTATTATGTACAGTGTGGTGCATAATGTATTTACACCTTCGCACTGTAATTGTTAAACCTCTACATGCTGAATTTATTTTGAGGGGATTTTGACAGTTGTTCTGTTCTTTTTTTATTTGAATTTTGCCATCTTTATTGCAGTTTTGAAAATGGTAATTTTTCTATACAGTGTGTATCCAAAAAAAGTAGACACTTAGAAAACAAATTATTAAAAATTGTTTTCGTAATTTTGAGATAATTTTTTGATATGAATATTTTACCTTGGACCTAAGCTATGTGATGACACTGTTGGTATTGAAAGTATTTCACGCATGAGTGAGCACAACCCGCTTCGGTGCAATCAGCCAAAAATGCATTTGCGCACAGAATTGTGTAATATAGTCGATGTTTAATGCCTTGCAGACTGATGCTGCACAAGCTCTCAACTGATGTGCACAAGGATTCAATCCTCAGCATGCTCAGAGAAGAGATAATATTAATTTTGTGACAAAAAAAAACCCTGATTCAGATAAACCCCCATAAAAAAAAGAAAATGTCATGTTTGCAAGATGAACTGTGAATTTGGAAAAAAAAATGCATTTTCTTCTTTTTCAGGGGGTGGGGTGGGTTGTGTCTGAATTCTTACTTCATTTTGTCTTTCTTGTCACAGAATTGATATAAGCCCTTCTCTGAGCATGCTAAGGATTTAAAATAAAACAAAAATGAAGCGATGCTTCAGATACAACCCACCCCCACCCCCTCAAAAAGAAGAAAAAAAATCAATTCACAGTTCACCTTGCAAACATGACATTTTCTCCTTTTTAACGGGGATATTTCTAAATCATGGCTTTATTTTTGTCTTTTTTTTCACAAAATTGATATAAGCTCTTTTCTGAGCATGCTGAGGATTGAAACCTTGTGCACATCAGTTGAGAGCTTCTGCAGCACCAGTCTATGAGTCACTAAACATTGACTATAAGAACACAATTCTGTACGCAAATGCATTTTTGGCCGATTGCACAAAAGCGGGTTGTGCTCACTCATGCGTGAAATACTTTCAATACCAACAGTGTCATCAGATAGCTTAGGTTCAAGGTAAAATATTCATATCAAAAAATAATCTCCAGATCATGAAATTTTTGTGTAATGAATTTTTTTCTGAGTGTCTACCTTTTTTTGATACGCACTGTAGAATGCTATTTAAATAATAAACACACTAACTATTTTTAGTGTCAAGTGTACAAAGGTGAAGAAGAAAAATAATTGTTATGATTGTTCAATTTAATTGTACGATTGTGCACAGATGCAACATTTGCCCATTAAGGGTTAATAACAGTGGCATCTCAGTTCTAAGAACCTTTCAGTTGTACAGCATGATCAAAGTTTGATGGATGTGGAAAGGTGTCAACACACACAAGGACCAACACGACTGTCTCAAGTTCACCAAGAGTGCAGAAACAACCGAATGCCGACCAATATTTGAAAACAAATCACTCAAACTCACTACAATGCACTTCCAGTGAGCCGAACAAAAGTACACTAGAAATTGGACCGTAGCCTCATTATGACTGATAGGCATATATCCTGGATGAGGGTAGGGGATGCACAATTCTTCTTCTGGCCCCTTCTATTATGATCTGGTTGTCTTTTACTGAGCTGTTGGCCTAGTTGGGGCCTCAAGTCTTTTCATTACCTGAAGTGAGTTGTCAATCTAATTAGACAATTTGGTTTAGTTGTCAATCTGGATAATAGCAACTTCTATTTTTAGCATGTTTCCGGAATAGTAAAGAAAAAATATGGATCATGTATATTGTGCTTCAATACGTATACGTGTCTGCAGTAGTTGCAGACTTTGCCAACATTACATTGTAGTATTGTGTGCACTAAGGCTGCAGAAAAAGTGGCATTTTAAAATACAATCATTTTCTCAAAGAACACCACCCCTCCCTACCCCCCCCCCAAAAAAAAAAACCCAAGAAACAAAAGAAATTAATTTAGAAAAATAAATAAATACTGGAAAATAAATAAAGCAAAAACACAACAATACAAAACCAATTAAGATAAAACAATAGCGAACAAGTATATGATGTTCTTTCATAATCTCAACGATTGGTATTTTGTTGGCAATTATAATTAATTAAAGCTTTCACACAGTGTTGAAATAAAACTCTAGAGTGAGAAGAGTAGTGTGATTTGTTGTTGCACCTACAAGGAATGCATGAAGAAAATAAATAAATGAACGATTACACAACACATTAATAAATAAATACATAAATAAATAAATAAATAAATAAATAAATAAATTAATTAATTAATTAATTAATAAATAAACAAATAAATTAATAAACTAATTAATTAATAAAATGAAATAAAATCAAATTAACTTCAAAAATAGTTTTTCTTGTCATAATAAAATGTGAAATCACATAAAGAAGTCCTGCTATACTTCATGTAGGTGAAATCAACAGAGAAATTGAGAAGACATGTCTTGCAACAATGTCAATTAACAGTGAACCCCATGTATTTGGCCACCTCTAGAGTTGAATGGCCTGCCCCTATCCTGCCCCAAGTTCAACCACGCAACTCACAGCTGCTACACAAATGGAATCAATTTAGGAATCATCAGACTCGGCACACAGTAGGATGGACTAGGGACTGTAATTATAATGTACCCTAATGGAGAACCTCCTTCAGGAATCTCAACACAATGAAGATGGCACCGTAATAGACAGTGTCATTAACTTGAAATCTTTAATGAGGAGTGTCCAAGAAATGAGCAAAAAGGATTCAGATAAATACTTCCCTATTTATTCACCTTTCAAAAATGCCAGAGGAAGATGTGTGTTTCCGCAGCTAACCCTAGAATAGCTGGGTCTTTTAGACCCATCTCACAGCCGGCTTTGGGGGGGGGGGAATCCCTCCCCATCCCCCCCACCCCCGCCTTTCAGGGCTAAATATGAACGTCAACATAAATGTACACATGTATCAACCCATTCAAGATGGTTTCATTCTGCTAGAATTGCCATGAAGAAAAATAGTATTGTTTACAGCACAAGGTTAAAATGTGACTGTGATTTTTCTATTATATGTTTCTTCATGACTCATACTTTTACTTGCTACATTATGTTTCTGTACAATGGAATACATCATTCAGCTACTTGTAGGAAGGGGGCAACTCAAAGGTTTAAATGTCATGTTTACAAGTAAGAACTCTTGTTTAACTGCAGACAAGTCCAATTAAAATACCACCACTCACCTGGCCATGTAAATCTGTGTTGAGCAGCATGACAGCACACACCAAGGAATGCGCAGCATCCGCCGATTCCACGACACCGGGGGTTGCAGTCGAAGTAGCGGTGCGAGAAATGTGCCAGGACCCTCTCTCGCTCCTGGGTTTCCCCGACGATCGTCACGCAGCGTAGAAACTCCCGTAATGCCTCGTCGATACGGTCCCCGGTGAAGTCGAAATTATTTAGGTATTCTTTGGCGACTAATTTGCTGAAATCATTCCTAGAGATCAAGTACATTAACATTATGAATTTCATGACAGTAAACTCCACTGTTACATAACATACACATTACTCTAATCTAAATTACAGAAATAAACACAGACACTGTATAATTATATTTCCCAGATTTGTAGTTTGATTCACATTATCCCAACTTTTTTTTGTCTGCTTCAAGTTTTCAGATATGTTTGAAAAGTACTGTAAGGTTTTATTAAATTTCCATACATGTATATATTTGTATTAAAAATGGGGTTGAATTCCTCAGAACAATGCACTACAAAGGTAGAGTCTTATCTGTAATGATAACGTATATTAGATCCTATGTGTCTTTAGCAACACTCTCATTCATGCGATAATGAAATTACTGAAAGTTCTCCTGGTAGTCCCATTCGTTAACTTCCTATCCAAGCGCCAGGCTAGAGGCAGTAGGTGCCGTAAATGATCTTTGGTATGACCCAACAGTGAGTCAAATTGGCAATCTCCTGGTCATGAGGTGGTCACTCTACCAACTGAGCTAGCTCGCTGGTCTAAACAAAGTATGGTACTTACCTCTTGCTTAAATGCCTAGAAACATCATCTCTTTTAAATCCATCAAGAGCAAACAATCTTTTGGCAAGTCGTTTCGCAGACGGTATATCCAGATTCCTGGGATTCTCCTGCAATGCACTTCCTAAGCTATCCATATCGGGGAATTCTGGGTCTTCTGAGTTAGATGAAGAGTCTCTTTCTCGTGTTCTATCCTTTTCATAATCACTTTGGTTGCTATTGGTACGAGTAAGAGTTGTTTGATTTGGTTTTAAATCTCCGTTACCTATCCTTGGTTCCAGGTCTGATGGGTTCGTTTGGATTCCTATGGCATTTGTTGAGAGTCTTGGTCTTGGACTTGATTCCATGAACTCTGCATCGATGGAAGTTTCTCGGCGATGACCGGAGTCCAAGACAGCAGTTTTTGTTTTCACTGAAGTTGTTGCACTGACGAAGGCACTGTCTGATGATGTGTCATTATTATGTGAAGAATTGGTTACACATTCCACTTCTGTCCTAACATCTTGGTAATTATTAATTAGCGCATGTTTACCGTTCCAATGTATCGATTCCATTTTTGTTCCACCGTTTGTGACGACGTCAGGGGAAATGTTTGGATTGTGTTCCTGCACCTCAGACGAAACCTTTGGAGAAACAAGTGCGTTGGTGGTAGAATCATCAATGAAATACTCTACACTGTTTTCATCAAATGAGTGGTTATTTGAAACTTCTGAAAGACCATTTTCCATCAACGAATCTTCTCGGTGAACGAGCGCTGTTGTTGTTAACTTATGACCAACGAAGGCATCCGATGCATTAGAGTCTGAGCTATAGGAATGTGAGATTAAATTACTTGCACGATGTGGAGAAGATGGTTGAAGACCGTCCTCCCCCTCCTCCCCTTCCTCCTCCTCCTCCTCCTCTGCACCCGACTGAGGTCTGGAGAAAGGAGTCTCTTTGGCCTCAGAGGCATCAGCACTATTCAAAGTCCTGTCAGGCAGGGGTGATGATTGTACGACTGTCTCACAATCACCATTGACTGGCAAAGTTTGTAATCTTTCATCTGATTTTACAGGAGATGGCAGCACTGCTGGAGTTTCCTCGCCAGTATACTCTGTTCCATTTTCGATTAACGTGGATGTGCACAAGACTCGGTTGTTGTCTATGGCGGTGTAATCTCTCCTTTCTATCTTGGGTTTGGTGCTGAAAATTGATGTTCGAAATCCCCTCTGTTGGAATCCCGGTGATTTGTCCAATGGTGCCAGAAATTTGATAACTCGTTCTCTGGTCGGAATATCTGGAAATCATACAAAAATGAAACATTTATGAATATCTTTAGCAGAACTGCAAAGTTGAATCACAGCTTCAACGGAGAAGCTCTCAAGATTGAAGATTATGAGTCAGTGAACAGTGTATGTCATGTACAGTGTACACGTACAGTTTGTACACTGTAATTCAAGGAATAGGGGGAAATTCCTCCGACTATGGAAAGCGTGGGGGCCAAAAGTTTGAAACGATGCCAACAATTTGATATTTCCTGCTTGATAACCCAGCTAATAAACATTTTTCAATCTGAGGTACAGTACAGTATATAAGAAAAAAAATGTCTGTAAATCATCTCAAAATAGGGAAAAAACTCATTTCTTGGACTTTGGTTATATCGCAAGTCCAAGAAATGTGTTTTTTACCCTAATTTGAAATCTTACAGAAAATAATTTTAATTACAATAAAATGTAACTTACATTGTAGCACTTTACAAGTTTAAAACCAGGGATGTAGTCAAGGCCGGCTGTTCCGAGTCACGAGGCCGCTGGAATAATAATTTTCCTATAGACTTTGTACACGTGACTTGGTCCGAAGCCAAGGCCAAGGCCAGCAAAATCCGGCCTCGACTATATCCCTGTTTAAAACATAAGACGCAAGTACTGTTACATTAACTTCTGTGTGTCTCCATTGCAAAGAAAAGTGCTGACATTTTAGTTTGACGAATTACAAGTTTGGGGGTGTGTCATTTTTATCCGAAATGCACATCACAGATGACTAGAGTACAGCTTTTGAGTGTGAATTTCCTTCCAGGTATCATTGGCTGTAATGACCAAAGTACACTTACAGCACGAGGGAAAGTCAAACCCACTCACTCTCACGGCTGTGACTGAATTAAGGCTGTCAGCTGAGCAGTTGTGGAAAGGTCAACGGGTGTTGTGTAGTCTCATTCCCAAACTTTATGTTTGTATGTCATAAATATTCTGAATCCGGTACACATGTCCGTAGTGTAATCAGGAAACCAGTAACCACATGCTACAGTATATATGTACAGTACAAGCTCTACCACATTCAAATCACAATTTTGAAATCCATCATATTGTCAATAAATTACACTGCATGCATTCCCTCCCCAATTAGTATGTCACTAAAATCAATTTCACTTTTTGCACACCACATAAATTTGTACAAATAATAATTGCTTTGTTTCTTCATTCCTTTTCTTATTCCATTTGTTTTTCCTTTTTTCCCCTTTTTGCATCTCTCTTTTACTTTTTCTTACAAGATTTGTTTTTCATTTCCTAAAGGATATCCTACCTGACTATATGAAGTGTTTAGTTTTTCATAGACAAGTCCGTGAAATACTCCCTCTCCCTAGGAATTTCCCCCACCCTTCCCCACCCAACCAGCCTATCTACATGTATCAATCAATCAATCAATCATCAATCCATCAATCAATCATCAATCAATCAATCAATCAATCAATCAATCAATCAATCAATCAATCAATCAATCAATCAATCAATCAATCAATCAATCAATCAATCACTATCAAGTACACAAAACACTGAATCACAGCTTTGTGACAGGTTTCAGTATCAGACTAATTCTGTCATAGTGAGTATTTGTATGTAGGACAGGAAAGTTTGCCAGCTCATTGACCAACGTATGCTCAAGGTAGTCTCATCTCTACGAATAACTGCCTATGGCATTTTGTGTCACAGTAATAATTTACAGGATAGCAAAATACAAGCTATTTTCATTGATTAATTTTTCATGGCTTCTGTGTTATTCCTTGATTACAGAAAAAGTTAATTGAAATAGAACTGTCATAGATGCACAAACATCTTGCATATTGTACTGTACGTGTAGTTCTTGGTTTTCAATTTACTGTTTACACACGATAGGCAGCGATCAGAATAAAAGACACGTCACAGGAGTGTGTTACAAATTATGCTGTGCAAACTTGGGGCACAGACCAGTGAATTCAGGGCATGACCTTTTAGGAAGTGCTTCTGTCACGGAACTTTCTGTGAAGTAGAATATAATCAGAGTCAACATACATGTATCTTCCACATCTGTAAAGTTCTGAGAAATTACTTAACACAATAAAAAGGTGCTACTTAAAAATTATGATCTAATGTAATCATAACTTTAATTACATGTATCAGAGTGAATATAGTTTCAATCAGTATGGTTATGAAAATTTTATTTAATTTAATCAGTAATAGCAGGGGGCCTACCCAGTTACAAAGATTTGATTCAATTACAATCTAATTAGTAATCAGAGAACACATGTACTTGGTTATTAAGATTTTATTTATTAACACTCTCAATCAGTAATAATCAGAGTGTACTTGGTTACATGTATGAAGATTTGATTAATCACAATTAGTCATCAGAGAATGAAGATTTAACCCTAATTATATTCTCTGTTCTATGCCTCTAAAGTAAACTTGTTTAAACTGGGACGACAATGGCTATATCATCCTCCTCCAAATTTTCTAAAATCACAATTTTGGCATACTGTACTTTGGCATAAGGGAGAAAGTGACAAAAGTGTCATTTCTCATAAATGAGCAATTTGTGTCTGTCCTTTACATGGACATCAATGCAATTTCCAACCATTCTGACTATATCTTTTGATAGAATTATAATTTTTTCTCCAAATTTTGCTTGGAGGTTCAGCATGCTTAGTAAGAATCAGGGTAGGAATTAATTTTTATTTTAAAGGGCAATTTTCAAATGAGCCTTTGGGCTATTCTTGAATGTTGGGGGGCTATAACGCACATGAACAAGCACGCAAAAGCGGTTTCTGAGCGATAATTTATAGAAACTTGAACAGTTTTTCAACAAATTTTTCAATGATACGTTTGCTAAAAACGGGTGTGAACTTTCCCAAAATTTCTGTAGTAAAAGATGAGGATGACTGAAGAAAATGGTTGCCCCAAAGAATTGTGTTTTGAGGATTTTAAGGGGCAATTTGGACTTCGCCGAGGGCCAAATCGCCTGTCGCCCTGGGGTATTTCCTACGCTGGTAAGAATGCTTCAAAAACACAAATAACTCAAATTTGACGTATTTGTCACTTTCTTCCTTTTATCCAAGTAGATCAGAATACCGATAATTCATAAAATTTTTAACTTACCCTCTCTAACTTTCAGCACAAGATCATCAGGAGATTTCATAAGCGCAGTGACCACTGTACATGGGAAAGAATAAAATGGAATTTATTTAAAATAGACGTGTGCTTAAAACATTTTTTTTTTAAATAGGGCACTTTAAAGCGATGCTGGAAGCAAACAGTACCATACTGTACCATGTCGCTACAATGCGTACGGTGCACGGATGGCTCGTTTTGTGTGTGTGTTCAGGCTTTTACATGGAGGCATACATGTACTTTTGAGGTACAAATTCTGTACACAACGGGCAAACATGTTGACAAAAATGTTCAGGTGCTCGACGAGAAACATGTACTGTATGGTTTGCCTTAGTACAGTTTTGGTGTGTGGTGTGTGCAGGATTGAAATAAAAAAATATCACAGAATTCACAGAGTCAATCACTTCCACTTCATAAGAGGAAAATCTCTTTAGTTAAAATGTAAACATGATCCATGATCAACACAAGGGAAGTTAGAATTAGGGCACAGGATTAGTCAGTTACCACTTTCACACTATTCTAGCGAAATGAAGTATCTCTACAGTGAGTCCAGACTGTGCTTAACTCTTAACGTGCCAGAGGATTTGGCACATTAAGAGTTAACCTCAGAGGGCAAGTACAGGATTGTACTGTATGGAAATTCTTAAAATTTTCAATCTGAATTCAAGCTGGAGTACATCGGAGGTCCTCTAGTGGCTAATGGCTGTTACATCTTACAGATTTAATGATATCACTTGAGGTACGGTAATTATGAAAACAA
>JZLH01S0126471.1:0-14088 GCA_001188425.1 Eucidaris tribuloides
TTTTGCCTTCTGATGTCCCACGTTGTACCACGACAAAAAATTAGTGACTTGCCAAGTACACTGAAAAACACAAGGGTTATTGATCATTTTTGTACCTCACAAGACAAAAATATTAATGAACTATATTGAAAGAGGATGTTAGACTGCACTACAAGAATTTTCATCGGAGTATCTGTTACAGTGGCTGGGATGACGTCACAGCTAGAAGGATGCTGAGATGCAGCAGGAACCATTCACTGTGCATGTAAAACTGACTTGGTACCAATTACCTTCACGTGATTGTAGAAGATAGAAAGTGTGTGATCGCTTTCTAAAAGCCATGTTTTCTTAGGAGATGAGGTTAGTTGTGTAGATATATAGGACTGTGACTAGTAACGTTATGTCATTGGATATCCTGAGAAACAATTACGGTGAACCAAACTTAGCAAAACTGCTGCACTTGTTGGTAATTCTCATTAAGTAGAAAATCGACTTTGAGATTTACAAAACACCCATTAAAGATCAACTTGAGCATTATCTTAACTATCCTGATATAACGTGTTTCATTTGTGATTAGGATCAAAATGTAGCTTTGTAAAGTGTTCTATTCAAGTACTGCAATAAACGGAATTTTGGAATCTACACTACGGTGATGGGGCTTGTGACTGTCACTAGTCTAATGTAAGACCATTATTCGTAGTAATTAACAACCACGGCCACTAGGCCTCGCAAGGGGCGAGTATTTCATGAAATTCAGACTATTTGTTATTATGTATAGCAAACGCTCCGGGGTACTAAAGAAGGTAAATCAGATCTATAAAATCACACAATTATGCTATACCTACGTCCGTAATTACGAAATGTAATAGAAAAGAAATCCAGTTAAACATATTAACACATCCCTCCATCAAGTTATTGAAAAATCTATATTGCGAAGCTGTATCAATTATAATGAAAATCAACTAGATATTTGAAAAGAATTAATGAATTATATATACCATTTGCCAATCCGATTTAATCGGATCCATGCCGAACAATCCCGAATCGGCCCGTCACACGTATAAGCGATATTGATTGCATTCACCAGAGCCGACAATGCGAAAAAGTCCTTTGACGACATGTAATGATGATCTATAAACGAAAGGATATGGATTAACTTTCAAGCTGCATTTCTCTGTCAGATTTATGGTAAACGGTGAAAAAACCCAGGGAGAATTTGTATACAAATCAAAACTTGCCGCAAAATAATATATTCTCAATTATCATCCTTGCATGTCTAAGAAAACATCGTGATAGCCAATTAAAGTCACTGGGGCTACATTTACCACAGGTTAACAAAATGTGAGCTACACATCCCCATGCTCCAGCTGCGGTTCCACTCTGTCGTTTGATGTCAAGGCCTCCTTAAAAAATGAAGCCGCTTGTGAATGGGGAAAAAAATAAGTATATTTCAAAATGTGATTGTGCTTAAAAATAAACGAAATCTAGCTGAGAGTCTATTCAAATTGACCGGTTCCCCTGCCCAATTTGCTCCCCATAGATCTGCTACTGAGTGGTGCCACAGTATCGTTAGCTCATTTTTATCATCACCAGCTAGAGAATGTTCCCTTTTCTTTTCATTCATGCGTCTATGATAATCTGACGTCCTCTGGGCTCTCGCTGCTTTGTTCTTTCACTTAGTTTATCGTATGTCTAGGCGATTAACTTTTTCCATAACTCGTTGTTTGCTTATGTGCGTGTCGTGAGGTGTGGTTCCTGTGTTTATTGTTTATGAACACTACAGTGAGGACTCAGATATCAACAGTTTACAGATGTGGTGTTTTTTAATTGAAGCTCCACAATGGTAGCCTATCACTTTAAACATTGTGTTTAAGAATGTGCATAGCAAAGATGTGTTTTAGCAAATGTATGTATATATTATTTGGACACTCATATTCAGACGCCAATGTTTATGATTGATAATCCAACGTTTAGCCTCTAAACATGTTTATACAATTGGATAGCAAGGGTGTGTTTTGGAACAGCGTTTTACTCGCTAGACAGTGGTTTTTACAAGTATACGGGACGGATCCGAACAAGGTGCTGGAATCTTTAATTCAACCACGATGTTTTATGATTGTGTTTTTGAGGTCAGTGTCATACTGGAATTCAAATTTACTGGGGTTCACTATCGAAGCCCTGCATTTATAAGCATTCAATTCCATTCATGGTGTAATAGACCCACCTCCTCTGAGATAATGATACATAACAAACTATGAATGTACTATGATCTACTATTGTACCATCCATTGTACAAATACATATGATATCGAATTGCATGATCAACAAAAACAGGCTCACGTGACACTTTAAAAATGGAACATATTACACGTATCAGACAAAATAAAAGATTTATTTTCATGAAACTATGATCTGTTAGGTCATAATGAAACCATATCAAAAGTGATAAAACCGAGAAAATGTAATTTTTGTTTTTGATAGTGCTAGTGTTTAAAGCAGAGCAATAAAGAATAATTGTACATTCAAATGGATCTCAATTAAAACGTGTTCAAAAAGAGTCCAACGTTAGTAACTTGGAATTCCTATTAAAGTTATCACTCACCTGACATGTATATCAGTGCTTGTAAATTAGCCCTATATCCTATGGGGAATAATATAACAAAAATTCAAAGAGATACATGTCAATCATAAGGTTACAAAGAAACTGTTGCTGAATTTATTTTGTTAATTTTTAATTTACACATGGCCTTGATTAAACTAGTTTTGTTACTTCTTCAATCATCTATTGACAAATTGACTAAACTATAAATATTAGAAAATTAAAGCAAATGAAGAGCTTGCAAGCGATAGACTAAGTCGCGAATAAAACTTTGATGAATTTGGAGAAAAGAACATTTCTTTGTCGGAGTTTGTACACGTGCCTTTGATAAAATGAAACTAAAATACACGATGTTTGTTATTTGTCTGTGTAATTTAGCACATTTTATTATGTAGACAAGAGATTGGCGAATGTACTGATGTTAATAACTCGATCATTTTTTACGGAAAGTTGATTTAGCGTCTTTTGCTTGCAAGCTCTTCAAAAAACATCGTTCAATTTACGTCCAAAATCGAGAAACATGGGTAAAGGCACGGTAAAATTCAGCAATAATAAATCTTTGTTTATTATTCGTTACTATTATTTTCAATTAGTAACATTTATGGATACTGCAACTTTTGTTTGAGGATAATATAAAAAAAGATACTGTATACCTATACATTTCAGCATTTGAAGTAACTATTTCAAGCTAGTTGATAAAAGAGATTAATTCAAAAACATTTGTTCTGAGTTAGAATACTCCCGTGTAACGATATGAATATCAACTTACTCTATCATGGGAAAATTCTAAATAATGCATTGCACTTCAGGTTTTCATCTTTTTTTTGTGGAAAACGTGAAGAAAAAAATATGAGCTACCTTCAGGATTCCTGGAAGGCGTTTCGCAAATATATTGCCTCGTTTCTGGCGATGCACACACCACGTCATACCACTCAGTGGTTAGGTCAGGTAGAGTGGCTGTATCTAAGACTAGCATAGTACATGCCTCCAGCGTAGCGCCATCAGGTTGCCTCTCTGTGGCAGTTTCTCCCCTAATAAGTTTTTAAATATACATATGAAAGAGAATTACAGGGGTAATGGACTAGTGAGGTTGGGGAAAATGGCAAATGGTTTTAAACATATAACGTACGTCCTACACACACAAAAAAAAATTCTCCGCAATTCAAAATTGATGACAAACATCTCTCACTAGAAACGATAGGAGGAAGGATAAAAAAAAATAAAAAAAACTAACAAATAAAAGAGCACAAAAAACAAACAAAAACTACCGTATAGTGTATAAGGGATACTATAATGAAACTTACGGCAGTGGTATGAACCAATCTGTATATGACATCGGTGTACCATCTGTCCAGCGAAAAACGCCGCGACTGTCTCTGTTTCCTAAACCTGTAATGAAATAATATAAAAACACCCTATATGATTGCCACCTTACACTGATTAACTAGGCATTTTTTTAATATTATTTTTTCCTTTATTTTACATTAATGTCTATCCATGTTGGTTTCATACAGGGACAGATTTCAAATAAAATGGAGATACACAAGCCATAACCCTGCTGCCATTCCCACACCCTTTCGAGAAAGCCCATCCCCTTGTATCGAAAGAGTACGTTATTTACTCTTGCATACCAGTCTGTTCATTCATTAAATAAATTATTTAACCAAAGCAGACCCCTAGTAGAACAAAATAGAACATAACAACAACAACAATAATAATGATCATAATAACAACAATAATAAAAATAGTAGTGATAATTATACTAATGATGATGATGATGATGATAATTATTATTATTATTATTATTATTATTATTATTATTATCATTATCATTATTATTATTATTATTAATATTGTTGTTATTGTTATTATTATTATTAGTGTTATTATCATCATCATCATCATCATCATAAATATAACACAATGATGGGAGGAGAAGAAACAAGAAAGAAAAAGAAAAAGAAGAGTTGTTTCTGTCATTTCCAGAGTGTCAAACACTGTGTTTAGCGAATAAACCTTGTCGAAACACGTTGTTGCTATTACTTTGTAAACATGTTTAGAAGCTAAACGCCGTGTGCCAAATTACTAAATATCGGTATCCAATTTCTAATTACGAAATGTGTCAATAATCAAAATATTCTAGATTCATCTTAGCTATCACTTTCTTAATCCCCCAGTTCAGTTTTGGGGATTTTTGTTTTATTTGAAAGCTTTATGCCCAAAGGTCAATTCACACCAATAACAGGTTCTGAATATCTTTCGTTTTTTTTTTTTTTGTTAATTAATTAACGAAAAATCTCGGGGGACCCCCGAGATTACGGGGTACCCCCCGAGATTTTCGACTATATTTTACATTATAGCATCCAAAGGGTTGATAAGGTGTTAAGTTTATCCAAGTTATACCTCATCAGAAAGAGCAGAGTCTGCTCAGGAAATGAACGAACATACCATACATCTTGTTAGATTTTTCATTCATTAATTACGAAAAAACGAAAAATATTCAGAATCTGTTATTGGTGTGATATGACCTTTGGGCATAAAGCTTTCAAAAAAAAAAATCCCCCAAACTAAACCTGGGCTTTAACACTAATGTTTGATTGTTTTTGACAGAGTAATTATTATCATCATTATTTTGCGCCTTCGGTGCAAAGGCGTAGAAAATAGCTAACCGCTTCCGACTCCTCCGATCTGATTGACTAGCTGTTTTATACCCTGGCCGGTTTTTATAGATATTCGTTTATGTTAAATGTTTCCATGACGTTGAAAAACTTACCTATGTATGTGTATATCTCAGAATGATTCCACTGTTGTGATATCAGGTAATACAAAAACGTAACTTCATTGACGTCACGTATGCTGACAAGATGTGTGATATGTTCGTTCATTTCCTGACACCTCAGCTCAGCCTCGTTCCACGTTATTGCATCGGATTCTAAAATTAGCTTGTAACAGGACTTTTGAAATAACGCCCAGCCACTCGAACATGTAAAAATCTGTGATGGAAAAGGTAGAATACCTCAGTTAAAACACACACATAATTGAACCCCCCCCCCCCCAAAAAAAAAAACAAACAACAACAACAACAACAACAAGATTGTATTGGTTGTGAACAGGCAGTTATAAAATCGTCATCTTACAACCAAGGGCGCCGAGTGATTCGTCCTAAGTGACACGAAAGTGCAAACGACGTTTACCGAGTATCTTATTAAATCTCGAAAATATTCCCTACAAAGTCAAGTAATATTCTTCATTTACACTTCACATGTCACTGAGTATGGAAAATCACTTAAATTGTAGCTCCTGACTGACGGACGGACAGACGAATGGATGGATGGACGGATAACCCCAAAACATGATACCACCGGAAACTTAGGAATGTGGAGTAATTCATCTTCAAACCCAATCTTCCTCTTAATTCTCCATGAAAGTTATTCACGACACAAAATTGTAAAACAAGCAATCAATCATGTGACGTCATCGGCAGAACTCTATCTGTCCGTGACGAGAGCGTAAATTACGATTATATAGTAGATCTGTCACTGGTAAAACGACAAACTTCGAGGTCACATTGTAATGAATATAATTGCATTTTGGCCGTCTCTGATTCGTTTAGGACTGATTCAGGGTCAGAGTTTTCCCCGTCTGACTCGGATGTTAATTCTGATGACAAGGAAGACGGAGGGGACGACAACACTGATCAAGGCCAAGCTGACGTGCAGAGTTATTACGAGGACGGGAGACTGGGAAACAATTATTGGCAAGTAAGGTAAATTCAAATTCAGTTTCAGTTCAGTTCAGTTCATTTATTTATTTCATTTTCATTAAAAACAAGAACATATGTACAGCATGATATTTAAAAGCAAGAAAAATGAAAATGGGAAACTAAAAATAAAGCCCTAATGGGCCTTGTCAGGCTTAGTTCCCATGATAACAAAATAAACACAAATACAACAAATACACATACAAAATACATAAAACCTACCTACATACAAACATACATACAGACATAAGAGAAGTTCGTGTTGAATTGAAATTGTTTTAAAAAATGTGAAGTATGATATCATCACAACTAAACATATACATGCCTTGCTTTTATCAAAAAAGAATTTATATACTTAGTACCATATCGCTGGTTGTAACGTGCATCATGTTACCCATTGCGAGTGGTTTGTATCAGCAGTAACGGAACTGGCCCCGCTTGGCTGGGGACGTTTCCCGTCGTTTTTCGATGCAGCGTCCTGTTGTGTGCGGTCGTTTACAGATACGCAACGTCTCACCTCTTGATATTGACATTGCCCACACAGACAGGGAAAAACTCTGACCATGAATCAGTCCTAAACGATTCAGAGACGGTCAAATTTGGCACAATAATAATTAAATATGACCTCAAATATTGTTTCACTGGCAACAGACCTTTAAATGTTCGTGTTACGAACTTTATGTTTGTAACACGGAAGGCTAGAGATGGCGTTTTGCTGATGACGTCGGAGGTTCACGTAATGCACGGTCACTGTTTCGAAGAGGTGGAACGAACTTGTCTGACAGGGACGTTAAGGTCAGTGATATGATTGAGAATACTTGAAAATGCCTCAAGAACCAAATCAGTTGAAATATATACCAACTATACACCAGTTGGATCGGAGTAGATCTCCCAGCTGGAAGGATTTGTCTGTAATTTGTTTACTTCAGGAGAATCAAGCATGAACATACTCCTATTGTAATTCTATCGTGCCCCGAAAGTAAATAATTAATCAATTACACTATAAAAGACCAAAATGAGCAATAAAGGCAATTTCTTGTATAAAAATTGTCAATTTCATAACTGAAAATGCAAAATTTTCGCCCCGAACGGGGCACTTACACTTCCAAGCAAATTTAGTGTATATGGTGGCCTCTCGTCCTTCGACGAGTGTGCCCCCGTTAGCATACGTTAGAAAACCCTTTCATTTTTCCCTTTCTTCTAAGTTTTCTAGTAATATAAGAATATTTTTCATTGCTCGAACAATGCGCTCACGTTTAAGCTTTTGATGAATACATTTCAGACTTAAACCGAATGGCCAAAGTGGATGTGGCTCACCAATGCAAATGATATCTCTATTGCTCGAAGAGAATAATACATATAAGCGCACATTACTTGTGACATACCTACATGTACGTATACCTTCCATGAGAAATGAAAATTTACAATGATCCTGAGCTCTTGCTCGGGTCGTTCGCGCATATAATTGTGTACAAATAAATGTTTCTGAAAGGATATTGCATGTTAATGTGATGTCTGTTATTTAAATATAGCGTAATACAAAAATTAATTGATTAGACGTGAAAATCTGTATACATTGTGAAGCGCTCGCTCGCTTTGCTCGTACTAAGAAAAATGAATAGTTTTCATAGGTTATATGTTCAATTCTCTAGAAATTTGTTTTAAAATGCTCTATTAACGCGACTGCTATATTCTATTTTTACGAAAAGTCCCTATTTATAAAATATACTTTTAAAATATGTGTTTACCATGCCTAGAATCACGTCTTTTCTATGTCTATTTTCAAAAATTTCCTGCCGTGGGAGGGGGTATCCCCCTCCCATACCCTCCCCCGCTCGGTTGATTCGCTCTCTCGCAAGTACCGGTATGTCTACCTAATCTCCAGTGAAAATATGTATTTTCCATGCCTAGAATAAACGTCGTTGCTATGCGTATTTTCAAAAAGTTCCTGTGGGAGGGATCCCCGCATATACATGTAGTATGACTACTAAATTACAGTTTGTAACATACTTCCTGTACGTCTTTTTGAAAACCTTTGTACACAATCCCCAATTATCTTGATAAAATATACCTTTAAAATATGTATTAACCATGCCTAGAATCACGTCTTTTCCGGGGTCTTTCTATGCATATTTTCAAAAAGTTCCAATCGTGGGAGGGGGGATCCAGTCACACACCCCAGGTCGCGTCGTTTCCTCGGAAGTATGACTACCCAATTACAGTTTTTCACATACTTCCTCTACATCATTTTGAAAAAAACCTGACTACAATGATTAGCCCTAATAATTTTCATCAGGTGTACCTTTAAAATATGTATTTACCATGCCTAGAATCGCGTCTTTTCTATGCGTATTTTCAAAAATTCCTACCGTGGGAGGGGGTATCCCCCTCCCACACCCTCCCCCGTTCGGTCGGTACGCTCCCTCGTAGTTTCCGTCAAGCCCCTAGTAGACCCCCTTAAATTTCTGCTCTACAACCGCGACTGCCCACACCCTCCCCTGCCCCCGTTCGGTCGCTTCGCTCCCTCGCCGAGGAACTCATAGGGCCTATACTGTAAGATAAATGTGCCCCCATCGAGATTTTGCCCCTCCAAAACTAAAAGTGTTCCGGCGCGCCTGCAACTATACACCAGTTGGAGTAGATCTCCCAGCTGGAAGGATTTGTCTGTAATTTGTTTACTTCAGGAGAATCAAGCATGAACATACTCCTATTGTAATTCTATCGTGCCCCGATAGATATAACAAGCCATAGAGAGCTACACAACATGTTTGCCTGTCACGAGGTATATTGACATTAGTTATTTTAGAATGAGCCAACGTTTGACTACAAGATTTTCACAGCAAAATCCTTGTATAGTGTACTTGATTGAATGGTTTCAACTTAAGTTGTGGACTACCCTCTATCATATGTCATTTACCTTTAATATTCAAATACAGTTTTATTTTGATATTAGATGATTTTCCAGATAACGTTGGATAAAACGATCTTTCAAAAACAATCAACTATCAATTAGAACTCATCTTAATGAGTAGTTTCTGGAATCTTTAGGAACGTGGACTCACCTTGCAAGTTTTCATCTCCAAGAAGTTCATGTAGTACGCTAGCTGAAGATTCGTATGACGCCAAGAATCCTACGGCGTTACCTATATTGTCAGAGTGGAATGTCACTCTCATCCTATTGAATGATGACGTTATTCTCCCATTCGGTCGGTTCTGATTGCAGTACCGCCCGATTGTTTGAAGTGACGTATCTTGCACGATGACGTAATCCTCCTGACATGTGGGCTCGAGAGATGTTACATTGAATTCGACGAAATCGAGACTGATGCGGGTCCATGGTGCAGTTGATATCTGCCACGAGAGGTCGCTAGTTGGTGGATAATTGTGAAAGTAGTGCGGCGACATAATGATTCCTGTCTCTTCAGAGCACGTGATTGTAGTTTCGGACGTCATAACATTAGATGTGCAACTCGGCCTGTCTGCAAGTAAGAAAACCAATGAATGAAAAAGCAGTTTCAGAAAACAACATTTTGTATTTGCTGTCAGACGTAGGGCAGGTTCATGCGCAATAAACAGAAATGATCCTCCCTCGGTGCTTTACCCAGCAATACCCAACCATTGATTGAATACATAGGCCTACATTCGACATTACTGAAGACAGGAGTGTAAATATTTTTAGTCAAATCTAATTTGGGTGAATTGTGAATGTGTCTAATGACGTTTATGTGTAGAAAAGGCTGCTTTCAGAATGTATATTTGATATTATGTCGGGTACGTGATCCTCAGATATCTGTTGGTTATCACCAGGAAAGACTGATGGTAGTCTATTGCGCGCACTACCTAAATTGTAAATGAATAGGATATGGAAACCTTATCAAACTTGTACGTAAACATATGAATGCGAAATCATAATTCACTATTTGGGATGCATATGCTAAGACTTCAATTGCGAAACTACCCGTTGTTAGTCACTCCTCATACCAATGATTAATCGCCAGGAAATATCAGGGATGGAGTCAAATCCGAAAGTTCCTAATCACGAGGCCGCTAAAAAAATTTCCTACAGACTTTGTACACATGACTCGGTCCAAGGTCAAGGCCTCAAGGATGGCCTCAACACCATCGCTGTTAAATATTGAAGTGTGATTACCAACGTATCCATACGACGCCACCAATTCAACTGGGCCGGTCGATAACCCTGTAAGTACTTGAAAAGTCACATGAGGTGATGAAGAGATGAACAGAGCAGGGGCATCGTGGAGATTGAACGAGGTGATCCTTTTGCTGCTTGACTCATGGATCTTTATTGTGCCGTCATTATTTCCTGGGCTGCCGGTAACTGACTGGAATATTGAAACGTATACATCGCAAGGTTATTTTCATATTGCTTTACTTTGTTTCTTTTTTCACCAAAGCAATAAAAAAAAATCATACAGTGTCATGTTGCATATATTGTTCAAAGAAAGCAATAAGTACAACCCTTCCTGCCCTTTTGATTTGCGACGATATATTTTAACAGTATAGTGAAGCAGCATTTCTATGAACGCATACTTCGATAAACAATGAAAAAAAAATATATATATGACCAGATTTTACGAGTCACCCTAGTGTTTACGTATCAAAATTGATATGTATAAAAGCTTATTACTGAAGTGAGCATGGGTATGAAAAATGTTCTTCTTTAGTTTTCACAACATCTATTGTAAATGTTACTGTAGTTGATTTAAGTGAAAAACATGTTTCCCCTTTACCTCGAATATATGGAGAATCAAGAACGTGTACTGGCCATCTTGAAAGTGGATGTCTGTCATGCACATTGATCTTGGGAGCACCATATGAGATTGACCAAGTATAATTTTAGCCGCTCTGTCTTCCTCAAGCAAGTTAACTGAACAGTTGTCGTTGCAATAGGCAGTCGTGCATTCATCTGAAAAGACAATACTTAACTTTTCCATATAACGAAGACGTCTTGCTCAAGGGCGAGCCGGCTCCAGGGTAAAATTTTAGGGAGGGTGGAAACCCGGGGTGATTTGTAACAAGCAAAAAGAGGTCACCACATTTTTCCGGACACTGATGTATATGGTGAAAATCGACTCAACAAGCCAAAGAAAAAACGTCATTGGCTTTTTTTCCGAACACTAGATGCTCGTAGATAGGCAAAATCAATGCGACAACCTCCCTCCACCCCCACCCCCACCCCACCCCCCCCCCAAAAAAAACAACAAAAGATAAAATAAACATTTAAAATTGAACTATCAACATTTAAATTGAAAAAAAAAATCAGAGACACTGATCTGTGGTATAAATGGATGTGATGGTACATCGAGACGTCTGTGGCGGTATTCTTAGGGGCAAACTTGTCAAGAAAATAATTTGAAAACCATGGGGGAAGGCCACCCCTCCCCCTCTCCCGGCTCCCCCATGGCACCGCCCCTGATCTTGGTAAGAAATTGCATACAATGATCTCCTTTATCAACACATGTTCGAATTTTTCTTACCGATTTTTGTACATCCCATGAACTCTAGACGGAAACATACACCAATGTCCCAGTCCAATGGAAGAATCCTGTAGCGCCTAGCACTTATAAGATGCTGCATGGATACCTTGCACAGAGATGTCCGGCAGTCAGAGATATCCTTTTTACAGAGAACAAAATAATACGGTCAACAATGAATGATACATTAAAAAACAAGCCACCTGAAAATAATTTTAAACAATTAAGCAAAATATGGCATATACACGAGCGCAGCAACTGAATAAATGTATTCAACAAGCCTGTTACTACATCCTAAAGCTGAAGTGTTGTGAAAACCTTAAAAATCACATGTTACTGTTTGCATCATAAACCCCTAAAATAAGCAAAAAAATACCAAGAAATGTGGTGTATATGCAACGATTTGGATCAAAATTGAATTGCATTTGACCTTTTATTAACGTAAAAAATACCTTTGTAGGGTCCGCGATCTTAATTTTGATCAGTAACATTTCCCCACATACACATTTCTATGTTAGTATTTTGAGTCAACATATTGGTTTGTGTAAAGACTTATGAAATGCAGTGGTAATCTGTTTTGTACCAAAGGGTCATTTTCAAGCTACGAATAATCAATGCGTGGTTTTAAAGCGTTTTTTTTCTTGGATTATCCCAAAACTGTGCATTAGTTTTAACAATTTTCTTCACTCACTTCACTGTGTCACATTGATTGTCATAAATTACAAACCCTTGGGATAAATGTTGTCGTAAAAAATACACGTTTGTCTTAACTATAAACCGTACTTACAAACTCAGTGGACGATGATTCGGCTCCCGTCCAGTACATCATCTTGAAAGCCTTCAGTCGAAATCCTCGGCAGTGTTGAATTATGACGACATGGACAAATGTGACGTCATCAAACGTAATCTCCAACCATGTATCATTGCCCTCCAATGTGTTTGGTGCCCAACCATTGGCAGGGTAATGGTCAAACGGCAGCAATCTCAAGTTATCTGTCCAGGTTGATTCGTTGGTGCTGTCTGATACCTCGATGTTCGACCCAGGTAAATGCGAAGATGCAAGACCCAAGTCAAAGTGGCATTCTTGAATATTGGGTTGAAAGACAATAAGACACCAATATTATTTGGTGTTAAAGCCCAATACGAAATATCTAGAGGTAGAGTTAAGGTAAGATTAAGGGGTTAGGGTACCCTAGACCTTACTCTAACCCTAACCCTACTTTAGGTAGGTTAGGCACATGAACATTCTTTATTATTACAGTCCCCCATGTTGTGATTTGTGTACCCACATAAATCACTGCATATGGGACTACGCTACTGGGCTGGGACACATTTATGCACCCGCGCCTTTCATCATCATTTTATGTGTAACTACACGGATTTCAAGGTAAGTAAATATAAGTATTTATTTCTTTGTGTAGCCTACGTCATTACGTCATTACTAATTGGCATATTGGGAATGACGACCCTAACCCTACTTTAGGTAGGTTAGGCACATGAACATTCTTTATTATTACAGTCCCCCATGTTGTGATTTGTGTACCCACATAAATCACTGCATATGGGACTACGCTACTGGGCTGTGAGACAGCCTCTACAAGTATTAGTAATTGACAGCGAGAAGAATTCATGAAAGATGAAAAGTGTGACAACCTCCAAACTTTTTGGTCGTATGTGGACTTATTCAAAGATTATTCTTGCAGGTTATGCCATTGCACCCTCTAAACTAGCTTTGTAACAGAACCATTTTGTCATAATAGCACATTTGAACACAACCAGTTTTGGGTACTAATGAGCACCTTTTGAACCATGAAAGTTTCTAGTCAGCACCGATGTAGACAAAATATTGCTCATAGGAGCCTATCATACGTCAGAATGGTTCTGATAAGCAATGCTGCTATAGTGACAAAATTGAAAACCTTTAGCGAACGTTTTCTTCTTCTTCTTCTCCTCTTCTTCTTCTTCTTCTTCTTCTTCTTCTTCTTCTTCTTCTTCTTCTTCTTCTTCTTCTGCTTCTTCTTCATAGAGTGCATGGTGTTTTGCACGTGAAGGTGGGATCTTGTAGGCATGTTTTTAATTCGTTTTTTTTTAGGGGGGGGGTAATAAGAGTAAGATGTAAATGATTTTCACCGTTTTCACATCCCATAACTTCAAGCCGCATGGATGTTATGTTGTTGTTTTTGCAGAAGGGCTTTACACGGAGGAAGTTTGACAATCTAGGTCGAATAAAGAAGAGCGGTGAAACTTTCCGGGCA
>JZLH01S0126471.1:25461-35669 GCA_001188425.1 Eucidaris tribuloides
TATAATACCATCATCTACAATTTCAAAAGCCCTGTTTATTTGTTAATGAAAGGCCTTTGTAAGCAGATAGCAGGTGGATCATTTAATTTCGTTACAACTGACATGGCTGTCAGCAAAGGTTGAAAGCAAAGCTTGCCTCAGTAGCTGTCAGATATTCAGACCTGTGCTTGTTGTGTTCATTGTGTCACTCTCTCTTGATGGGCTTGTGTGCACGGATATCACCTGGACAAAAAGAAGAGTTGACAACTTTGTCAGAATAGAACATTACGAGTCAATGGTATTCTTAGGGAGCCATGTAAGTCGAGTATCCTGTGTTTTGTCACTAATTAGTGTAAGCAGGGATTTCGCCCGGATAGAATAAAGAATTACAAGATACAGTCAAAACCTGTGTAGAAAGGACACTAAAGGGAAAGAGTGCAAATGTCCTTGTAGAACATGTGTCTTTCATGTACAGATTAAAATATGTGTAGTTTGCTCTGTGGCGAGTTAGGTTCATGCCCTTTAAGGCAGCGGTTGTTCCTTCTGTCAGGGATCTGCTAGATAAGGTTCGACTGTATTCCGAAACAGATAATGACATCTACACTTAGAGTTTTCAAAAATGAGGGCAGCGGACAAGAAGGTACAAAAAACGGGACGAAAGTCATGTAAGAAGTCAAGATTAAGAGCAGATGATAGCAATACAAAAATTAAGTGAGAGGAAAGAAACTAGAAAGACAAGGATTAGTTCAAAACCTCTTTTCAAAGGATGTTATATTATTTTTCTGTGATAAATCATCGACTACTCACGCGTTGTAAGTGCATGAGATTCGTTTAACTGTGACGAGCCTACTGAGTGGGCCACAGGGGGGAATCTTTGGCGGCGTTCTCGAAGGCCGTGTTTTGGTGTCCCTGACGTCACAGGGGTCTCTTCTTTGGTTCCTCTTGCCTTCCTCCACTGAGTCGCCTCGACGACCTCGCACTGTCGAACGGTATACCGTGGTGATCTTTGTCAAACAGACACCTGTTCCTCGCTGGACTGCGGAGTTTAGGAGAGCGGAGGGAACCACTGCTCTGTGGTGGTGATCAAAAATGGCCCTGGCTGAAATGAATAGAGGAATTGTAGGACAGATTCATTTCCATGAAAGGGACAGTATTAAAGGTAATTACAGTTGATTGGGGGTAGTCCTAAACTTGGGTAAAACTATTCCAGAATCACGTAAACTGAGCAGGGATTCTACTGGATCTGAAAATTAGGAGTAGTCAAATGTTGCACTTTTCTAAAATAATTGTGCATCTTGTATGCCCTTGTGACAGACAAATCTATTGGTTAGCAGTCTATGGATAATTCTCTCCGAGCCCGGAGAAAACAAAAATGCCAGTAATGTTCATTCTTGATCTCCGGCTTAAGTCAAAGCAAATTTTTGATAAATCTTCGAGCCAAGAGATACACTCCACGCTGGTGTATCCTTTAATATATCTTTCAACAAGTTTTGCGTTCGAGAGGCATTTTTTATTTCTCCCATATCATGTTCACGCCCTTAAAATGGTTTCGGTCAATTTCCACAAAAGCCAGTTTAAAACAAATTCATTCATGGTGAGCCAATAATTGGAGTTATCTGAAACGCCGAGCTTGAGGCCAATTCATGCTTGTGGCCTAGGTCTTGCCAGGCAGAGTCACTTGTGCCAAACCCTATGAATGTGTGTTTTGGAAGCGGCCTTGCGTCTGGGGAACTGCTGATCTTGGCAAGCAGACACTGGTAATAATCCAGAGTAATGAGCAAATGGGGGATATGAACCAGGCCAATGATAGCGGCAGATTATGTCTCGCCCACTTGCTCAAGGTTGCGGGATGCCAAAATTGTAGTGCTAAAAAGAGAAGTCACAACACTTACTTTGAAAGACGGAGTTTTGGTAAAGTGATAACAGGTGACCTTTGTAGCAGGACCCGATAATGTAAAAAATCAGCAATATATATCTGGACTCTGATCCGAAGTTTGCGTCACGAATGGAGTAATGGTGTACGAGTGATTTGGCACAAACATCATGCCCACTAAAACTTTACAACATGTGTCTTGTAATACCTTTGACCGTAGCATGTACCGGTGATAATCGATCATAACATGAGGATGCCTGTGAGAGTACACCAATTGACCAAGTTTGTTCCTGCGTTCTGGTTGCCCAATAATAACAACAGTGCCAAAGAAATTTGGTCAAAAGTTAGGAGGTATGCAAATAAACTGTAGACATGTTATCGACAGATGTCAGGATGAATATATGATCGACAGACACTATTGATCTTTGGTCTCTTCCCCCCACCTTTGTTTGGGCAAGGACAAAATCTATACACCGTGACATTACCACACACACACACAAGCACACACACACACACGATGCACACCCTACCACCACCACCAATGAGAATAACACATGCACATTTACACCACACACACACACACACCACACACAACACAGTACAGACGACACACACACACACCACACACAGCACACAAAGAACATAATTGAGTTACATAATCAGTCAAGAACACCGACCATGAGTTGTGAAACGATGCTATACAAATCTCCATTCCAGCAGTAATGAGACGATATGACCATAGTGTTAGGCAGCTAGAAATTCATTTCAGCCCTGAAGTATGTGTATCCATTTAAAATGTAAACAGATTTTGTTTTTCTTCTAATAGTATACATTATAAGTGCGCTAATTACACGTACCTCAAATCTTGCTTTCCGTTCTTGCCAGTTTCTATCTGTTTCAAGCGCCATCTCGTTTCTCTGTTCCATTCTGCAGCGGTGCGTTCATTAGGTAGTAGCGAGATGTCACAATCATTCTAGAAAAGAAAATGAGACATTTTTAAAGTAAATAATTGATTCTGAACCATGCCCACACATTACAATGGTGTAACAATGGCCAAACTATAAAACGGGCTAATTTAAAGCAATAGTGTAAGTTGCACTGGAGAAAAAGCATTTTTTTCTTGTCAAGTGTAATTGTTCAGGACACCTTCACAAACTGACAGCAGTTCACTGCGTGCAGTCGATGGGTTAGCCTCTACGTGTACAGCACTGACCAAATCTGAAGTCAAATTGCAAAAGGCTCGAGTCACATGGGACAAGGAGCCAAATCAGAGGATGTATAAGCCGCTTATGACCTTTGACTTTCAACTCCAAAATCTTACCAATTTCATTGGTGCCTCAACTACGACACTTGATTCAAGTTACCATGCGGAACTCTTGAGAGTGCTGTGTCTTGAAGGTTATCATAGGTAACAAGCCCTAATCAGACATAGTACAAGGCCTCGTGACTCAACCTTTAGACCTTTGAATACCACACTCAGCCAATTCTCAACTGGATGTCAGGCTTCAATGCTAGGTGATACGAGAGAAACGTGTGACATCCTTCTTGCATTTGCCACACGTTTCTTCCATTTCTGAAAGGAAAGTTGGCCGACAGAACACCAAAAGACAACACTGAATAATACATAATTGAGATAAGAGCATCATATTCATGGGCCAAACTTTACAACGATTGAAGTATATTAGGTTTCATTCCAGGAACAAGAGTACATCGTCATACGCCTTCTGAAGAAATAGACAACTTCGAATCTAGAATTTGTTCAGAAGGCTCAATATACACTTACAAAATCCCAAAGCGGGAAAAAAACCTCTTTTTCGGCAATAGAAGTCTATGAATGCATGCTGGTTTTACAGCAAATCAAACAAACTTAATCTATGACAGAGTGCTGTGGCGAGATTGAGTTAATCGTAGGCCTGATATCTAGAGGTCTCGCGGGTTCGGCAGTCAAACGCGGCCCGCCCAGCATAATGTCGCTTCAGCAAGACATTTTTAATCTGCTGCTGGCTCTCCACCCAGGGTGTGTAATGGTACGCCTGAGGGCATTGTATAGCTTCAAGCGGCATAACAGCTACTTAGCTTAAATGTACCTGTCATCGACCAGACGAATAGCGGAATACAATACAAGTGTTCTATCTCATAGCGCAGTGTTCCAATTTCACAAGATGATCAATGCGCTTTTACAACTTATAAAGTAGAAACTAGAGAACAAAAACGTTTTCAGCTCTCCTTCTGGAATGTGGTATATCGAAGCTGATGACGGCAGCTCCTTCGGCAACTTATTCCAGACTCTGGTCACAATAAAATGGAAGCTGCCCCGTCCGTCGACCACCCAGCTTTCGTGTTGGCTTGTGGTAAACGTAGTGCTGTAGTGTCTGCATTTGAGCGTAATTGGTAATTTGACGGTAAACGAAACTGAAAAAGGGAAGACAGATATTTTGGAGCACAGTTATGTAAACATTGAAATACTAACATACTGATTTTATACACAATTCTTTTTTCTACAGGCAACCAATGTAGAAATGGGGTAATAATAACGCGCATAGAGACGTGCGATAAGCTACGTAATGATGCGCTATACAAGAACGTGTTATTATTATTATTATGACTGTTTGATATTGGTTACATCAAAGTTTTACATTACAACTTTAAGCCTGAAAGGATTATATGAATATAGAGCACATAGAAAGTTAATGAATTAAAAAGAGGCTTTTTTGTAAAAGCATGATCCTCTCTGCTAATTAATTCATAAGCTGGTGTTCAATAATCAGTAATTAACAAGTAAATTGAACATTTAAAACAGTTAAAAAAATGCAAGTTACATAATCCTCAATGCTCCAAGTGTCTTTGATAAGGTCTAAAAATGAAGCCCTGAAAAAATTGTATTTAAAAATTATTATTCAGTGCTTCAAAAAAGTGAAAATCGTAAGTTGACCGGATTCACCTGCCCATTTCCTCCCATAGACTTACCGTGTGTGGATCTAAGCTATTTTGTACTCGGGCAGAGTACTTATTGCTTATTCATTCATATCTCGCCAGTGGCAGCATAAATTTTCAAACTTTTGTATTCTAGGGTGTTTATTTGTTCATTCAAACGTAGTTCAGATAGCAAAGTTTGACAATTTTTTAATATGAAGCTCCACAATGTTAGTCTGTGTCTTTAAGAGAAAAATAACATTCACTTACGTGCAACAGTGAAGACCCTCATGCGGCAATTCTTCCAGACTTTGTGCTGACGTAGAAGGAAGGGCAGCAACATCAGCATACCACCGTCATCTAGGGGTAGGATGGCAGTTAAGGACTTAATGTTGGTTCTCAATCGCCTTATCACAAAAAAATTGAAGTATTCTGTGCCTTACCATTATAAGACAAATGCCAGGCATTGTGTCACCAGCATCTCACAGTCTTAGTGAGAGCGTGTATACATAACAGTAATTCATAAGGTGAAGTTTTGTTCAGGCAGTTAACCCATTGGAGACTAAGTATGAGTTAACTCGAGTTGGGGTCTATGCAAAATGCGTGTTATAGTGAAATAAAATCGTCTCGAACAGGTTAAAATTATGCAATAATGGTAAAGTTGCATACACTTTTTTCCCTTAAAAAATGGGATAACAATGCTTTAAAAGAACTGTTAATACTGTCTCTAGCTTTCAACTTTGATCTGAAGTCAGTTAGAGAAAGTCCATTTAGCAACCGCTTAACCCTCCCCCCCCCAAAAAAACGCAAAAACAACAACTACAAGAACTGAAAATATCACTGAAGGTGATTACTACCCCAGCAAAATTGGAACAACCTTATGTGCCATTTTCATGGCAACATATTCTCCTGACACATTAAAAAAGTGTCTTGCGCATCTTCACCCCAACACCAATCTGAGTACCAAATTTCATGAGCACTGCTCAAAAAATGAGGAAACAGTTTGATTCGCAATATTCTCCCCTGAGTTATCGCTATAACATGGCATAACCATCTCATCACAGTTTTCAGCACATTCAACAAATATGTCCTGCACATTTTCATCCCAAGACCAATGTATGGGCAAAATTTCTCATGAGCATTGCTCAAACAACGAGGAGGTAGTTTGACCCACAAGATTTGCAATGACCAACTGCCCAACCGACCGCCCGCCCGACTGACCAGCCGCCCGACCGCCCGACTGAACGACTGCACTGAACGACTGCCCGACCGACCGACCGCCCAACCAACCACACGCTGATTCCTATACCCCTATAAACTTTGTTTGGTGGAGAAATAATGAGCAATAAGATGTTTAAAATGTTGATTAAACTTGTCTATGATACCTAATGTTAAATAGAAAAATCATCTATAGCAGTTTAAGGGTTAATACACTTATAAATACATGTTTTATACGATTATAATCAAGACAAGGATACGGACAATCCACCAGACGTCGATGTTGCCCGTCTCCAGCTTCTCAACGTTGCTGGGGAACATGGAACAATTCTTGACCACCAGGAGAGCATTGTGACTGGCGGATACCACACGGACAGTGTCTGTCAGGAGAAAAAGACATTGAAAAGTCAGAATTCTAAAACAGTTCAATCAGGAGAGTATCATCAACAGTACACAAAGAATTGGCAAAAATGTGTGCTTCAGAGAAATCTGATGTGTAGTACATTATTCCTCTACTTTTCACATTTCACTAGAACAAACACAACACACCAAACTTGCAAAGAAACAAACACTTATCCACTTGTAATGCAGTAAAGTCTAGTGTGAAGCATGACCACTTTTCAACAAGGGAAATCATGTACAGCCCAACCGGTCTTAAAGAAAGTGTATAATTTTGAAAAACTGATGAAAAATAAAATTTTATCCTATTGTGTGTTTAGAAAAACCTAAATCATCTATTAAAGTCCTGAAAATCATATGCTCTGAAACATTTCCATTAATGTTAAATTGATGAAAGAGTGGTGATCATTGGTGTCACAGTTGAGTCAACTCTTTTAACTAGAAATATCACTGAAGGGGATTAATACTCCCGCCCCATCAAGTACCTCACTTATTGACATAATATGCTGTTACCATGGCAATGCAGTTTGTTTCCAACACATTCAAACAATGTGTCTTGCACATCTTCACCCTAGGACCAATGGATGTGCAAAAATTTAATGAGCACTCGTCAAAAAGTGAGGTTTGATCTGCAAATGTTTACCTCATTCATCGCCATAATATGCTTTTACCATGGCAACACAGTTTCTGACACATTGGAAAAATGTGTCTTGCACATCTTCACCCTGAGACCAATGTTTGTGCAAAATCTCATGAGCATTGGTCTAAAACTGAGAAAATACTTTGATCCCTGAGATTTGCAACAAACCAACCACCCGACCACTAATTCCAGTATACCCCCTTCACACCCCTTCGTTTGGCAGGGGTATAAATATTACAGCTTACCCAGGAAGACTTTCCAGGACTTGACATCAGGGTTATGTCTCCATCCATATGGCCATCCCATCACCACAGTGTTGTGCTTCAGACCACCCAGACCACACATTTGGACACTAAAAATACAAACAACAAAGTGCACATATAAAATAGCTCCATTATTTCAAGCATCGTGATTTCTCAATACGTGTTACTTGACATTCAACCTTTTTGCGCACTTCGCACAGGAGTGCAGACAGTGCACAAAGAAAAGACATTGAACGCTCTTGAGATCTTTGTGTTGCGACATCACATGGGGGAGCACAAAATTTTGTTCGTGATTGGATAGTTGTGATTAGATTTAGACGTTACCTAATACTCACGCTTGCAGCAAAATGTGAAATCCCATGGACAAAGTAAGAAAATCTTATTTGTCATTTTCGAGAACTAGAACTTTAGATCTAGTCTGCCATTTGTTTTCATATTTTGTTCATCAAAACTCGATGTGTCGCTATTTGATAAAACAAATTACACACTTGATCCTGTTGTATGTCAATGTAAATGCAGTGGACATTCGGTATCTTCAGAAGGAGTGGCTCGTGCGTTGAGATGGCACTGATCTAAAGACACCGTGCGTGCACTGCACTTACACGAATGCACGCTGGGCTGTTTGTTACTTGTATAACATACTTATACTCAGAGATGCTACAGGATGGTTTCGAACAGTGTTGTATCAAAAAGGTTCACCGACCACTGGCCAACCGTGAAGATATAAAACCATTTCCATTTTAGATTTCAGCCGTTTCATGCCATATTGCCACAGAAACATGATCACATTTTTCTCAGAATTTGCAAACAAATTATGTAATTCCATTGCATAGTCATAAAATTGATTTGACCACAAAAGCAATTATATTTTATCAGTAACACTAGCATGTTGGCACTTTCATTTCAAGGAATAACAATTTTTATTTTTCAAAAAAAGACTGTCAAATATTGTTTTTAGGTTAACAGAAAATTGTTTGGTTTTCATGGTAGGTTAATTAGTTTTGGAAATACCTGAAATAGAGAAATTTAACTCTTAATGTGCCGAAGTCACAGATCTGCACCAAATAATACACACAAAGTCCACAGAAGTTTAAATCCTACGGCATGTTAAGAGTCACATAATACACATAAAGTCCATAGAGGTTTAAATCCTCCAGCATGTTCAGAGTTAAATAACATTACGTGGAATTTCTTACTATGTACAAATATCGGTCGCAAGGCTGTGAGACACACAAAACAATTATAGTCTAGTAATTTGAAATTGTGTTTTTAAGTAAACAGCTAAATCTGATTCAGCAACTTTAATTTCCTTTTCCCCCAAATATCTTTTTATTTGTCTTTCTTTTTTAGTTTTTTCCTCCAACTAACATTTCTACAGAAGCATGATCTTGAGCCATTCCTACATTCTAACTTTATTTCATTGTACCATTTTCATAAGTTTTCTAATACTTGCCTTGATTTTCTCAATTCTAACAAAGATTCTTACCATGAACTCAGACCTTCAGTAACATCTTTGGAGACAAGGACTGTCGAGAAACCCTTGACCTTTTCATCTGCCATCATTTTCTTCAGTTCCTGTACAGTGTACAAATAATTGAAAGAATATTATCATTATCATTGTGTACTATGAAGAGACAAATATAAGGAAGCACAAATTTACATGTGAAAATTATGTCATTATATGTTTGCCAATGTATTACAGATTTGTGTGTGTGTGTGTGTGTGTGTGTGTGTGTGTGTGTGTGTGTGTGTAATTACCACACTCATTGTTAATTTACCTTAAAAAGAACATGTATGTAAGTGGACCAGATACTTAAAATGATGTCAATAGAATAAGCAGTGTATAGCTCCAGAAATTATAACAATGTATTTCCATATAATGATTACTATTGTTATTTGAAGTCATCAGTTGTAGTAATGTAGTACTTTCTGAAATAGAATTAGGGAAGAAGTACACATCCTTTATAACATTTTTAGTTTTTGTTTTGTTTTGTATGTTTGTTTGTTTTGCATTCAGATGTGATCCACTTAAAAGTCACTTCTTAATATCCAAACATTGAATTGCCTTATTAAAAATCAATATGCACAGTTACACGAGAATACAATTTTTAAAGTTTTGTGCTATATAGTAAGATCAATGGAGATAATTTGGAGCTTACATGCAGGCATCTTTACATATTTCACTTTGCATTTTGCAGTGAAACGAACAAATAATATCCTCTCAAAATGCCTGGTCATTTCAGCACATGCTTTTCACAAGCTGTGTCAAATAACAACAAATACCACAAGTTCAATTGTGCACATCCTTGCATCAAATAATGACAACACTCCAGCCCCCTCTCTCAGTATATGCTCATTATGGAATATTTATTCACTTTTTTTTTTTAATAATGCAAAGAAATATTTTTCTTTATATTTCAGTAAGGACATTCATTGTTTCACACCTCCCATCCCCTTCTCTAAATGTTTGTCTATTTTATGCTGCATCTCTAGACCTGCTAGAAATACATGCCCTCTGGAATGAATATATCTATAGGAAAATAAAAATAGTGGAATATCAATTACTTATAGGCCGTTTTAAAAGCCCCTTCTAATTAAGGTATCTTCTGAATTTGAAATGATAGACCTTTTTTCCTGTGTTGGGTATAAAACTTCTTAACTGTAAGACTATTCTAAATATTAAGGTGGAAAACAGCCTGACAAAATGAACAAGCCCTTTCCCGCAAAATTAAAAACTTGGATGAATCGCATCCACACCCACGAGTGAGGTTGCTGGGTGTAATACCAGATTTTGAACCTGTCAACCCCCTCTGAACCAAATAATAGCAAAACAACTCCACAGACTTTGGTAATGAAAGGGTTACTGTAGTCAACATGGTTAGATTAGTTAGAAAACAGCATTTTGCCATCAATATAATTAACA
>JZLH01S0126502.1:15764-38449 GCA_001188425.1 Eucidaris tribuloides
ATTAAAGGCCCAAGTTTAGTTTTTGGGATTTTTTGTTAAATTGAAAGCTTTATGCCCTAAAGTCATAACCTGCAATAATAGTTGCCTATGTATTGTGCATGGCTGCGTGGCAGACTGAAGTGCGATGCGCTCGCGCTCTGAAACGATTGGGCATTTTTTGCGTTGCCAAAAGTTAGAATTTGGTCAGCGCACGATGCGACTTTCATTTCCTCGTTTTAAAAGGGTGAATTTCTTATGTCTTTCTTTGTTAGTGGGTTGAGAAAAATACCTCGTTATAAGCGAAATCTCGCAATAACCGAGCTTGCTATAAACGGGACTTCTTTCCATTGAATAATACGTAAATGAAAACGGGACCGAGACAATCACCTCGTTAAAAGCGGTACCTTGCTATATCCGAGCTCGCTATAACGGGGTTTCCCTGTATTTGATTTTATATAATGCTAAGGCAACATTAATAATTAAATGATACTTTTATCTCCATCAATCAGGAAATAACTCCTCTATCCAGATCACTGTAAACCCACTCCATCCACGCATGCTACCAGAATGCAGATTCCTTGGTGCTGATCATGGTAAATTCACAAATTTTAATTATTATAGCACATTACTCGAGTGTTATTGATGTGTTTTGAACCTTTCATAGCTGCAGAAAATACCTACTAGTTTAAAGCCACAGGTTCACAATGGCCACAGTTTTTAAAAATGTGAGCTACATACTCCTCTATGATCCAAGTGTCTTTGATAAGGTCCAAAAATTGAAGCCCTGAAAAAATTGTATTTTAAAATGATTATTTAGTGCTTTAAAAAAGTGAAAATCATAAGTTGACCAGATTCACCTGGCCATTTCCTCCCATACACTTACTGTGTGTAGGTCTAGATCTAGGCTATGTTGTACTCGGCCCGAGTACTAATTGTTATTCATTCATATATTGCCAGTGGCAGCATAAATTTCCAAACTTTTGTATCTAGGGTGTTTATTTGTCCATTCAAACACTACTATGTAGCTCAGATAGCCAAAGTTAGACAATTTTTTAATTTGATGCTGCACAATGATAGCCTGTGATATTCATCAAGGTGGTATGGGGTAAGGGGGAAACTGCAGCTCTCATAGTATCCTGTATACTTTAAACTTTTAGTATCATATGCAGAGTCTAGGAAGTTTTGTTTGAATAGTAAAAGAGATGAACAAAGACTTCTGCTTTAATAATTTGGTGTTAGTAATATAGTTCATCTTATAACAAATGTAAAAGAGTAAACCAAAGCAGTAAGCCAGTATTCTGGTTGAAATTTCATGACCAAAATTTTGTACCCTTCTTTTGAATATATATTGTCCACATTCAGTCAAGAGAAAGTGTCACTCAATTCAACTCATCCAAGCGTAGACTAGTATTATTTCTAAATACAGATAGGATAAAATCTTGTAGGATTTGAAGTCGATGTTTTTTGGCAGTTGTTTTAAAACACAAAAGTCTGTTTCCAAAATTGTCATTTACTTTTATAGATCATCATAAACTGGGTTATACAAACATGGATGACTTGATTAGGCTACTGGAAAAGTTGAGGATCTATTATCATGAGAGTCTTCATGTGGTAGACTATGTTTATCTTGCTAGGCAACTTGTATATATTGTTCAAACGTGCTATGTTATTCATGAGACAGTTAACAATAACTACCTACACATTGTGTCTTGTCATCCCCTAGTGATAAATCCACTCCGCAAACATCTCAACACCAACCTGCAGAACTGGGACAGTCATGCCAGCCTGTTATGTAACCTTCACAACATACTGGAAGTTGACTTCCCTTCACCAATGACCTCACAGGGCCAGGTAAAGACGAATCAAGTGGCATCCAGCATTTACTTGATGACTTGATGACAACATCATAGTCATTCTAATTATTTTGGTGTGGAAATCCAAAACACAATCTTAAATACAGTTTCTTTAAGTGCATTACAAAATTAAGTTCAAATCATACAAAACAAAGTAGTAAAATGTGAACAACATAGCAGGTGTCAACTAGTCAGAAAAATTCATAAGATTTAGAAAAAAGGTGTCTGAGACTGGATTGATGATTAAAGGCATTGTATAACAATGTTTCCAGTTTAAAAAATCTGAGCTACATGATTTCCCATACTTAGTGTCTTTGATATGGTGTAAAAATCGAAGCCTGAAAAAATGCAGTGATAAACAATCATTAAGTGCCTTTAAAAAAAGCTTTGAAAATCTTGAGTAGACCATTCCAGCTTTTTCCTAGACTGCTGATGTTACAGAATTTCGCTAATACGCCGAATACTAAAATTAAATGCCAATTTGTATCTGCACAATATTGCTACTAGTGACAGTTGTTCAGATTAGCAAAGTTATGACAATTTTTTAACGGTCTTCACGCAGTGTTACTAACAGAGGTGGCCAGAAGATACTGCTACGAGTACCGATCGCTAATTTCTTCACCATTATCTTGGAAAATGTCATTAATTTTTATCTTCTAGTTGCGTTTAGAACATTTCTTTTCCAATAAATGCATACACGATCATTTGATTTGAGTAAGGCGTTTTGATTCATAGATGGCCATTTTTCGCGAGGCATGCAATTTCCCAAATCTTGCAATTTCTCAACACGCGGCGGTCATTCGGAACGCGACGATATTGTGGGTTCCCAGCTTGCGCATACCGGACCAAACCGCAATGACAATGGAGACATATGTATCGCATGTCTTCTTATGAAAAGCGAGGGCATTCCAGCTCTTTGTTCATTGCGGTTTGTCCGGTATTGATAAGTGAGATGCCAGAATATCACGACGTTTTCGATGACCGCCAGCTGTTTGAGAAATGGCTAATTTGGGAAATTGCATTGTGCTCCGAAAAATGGCTAGAATCAAAACGGCCTTACTCAAAATCAATGTATTGTGGCTTATCATTTATTGCGAAATAAGATGTTTTTAACAACGAATAAAAATTAATGACTTTTCCGCGTAATGTTTTTTATTGAAGAAATTAGCGATCATACTCGTAGTCATTCTTTCATATGGGCCGACCCTGTATGGTGTCTTTAATGAAAAACCTTTATGATGTTAGTTGGTAAACTTTTGGGTGACTACCGAAAGAGCATGAATAGTGAGTTATACAAGTGTTGTTTAGATCACATTCCCTCCATGGACACACACACAAAAAATCATTAATTAGATTATAGAATTGGTTGCTTTGGTAAGTATAAGATTTCTGTAGTTGTATATTGATGGCATTATATATCTATGTAGAAATGTATCTCTTGTGTTGGTGAAAAAACATTACCCTATTGGTAAGTTGAATAATATCAGAATATGTACTGATAAAAGGGTATTTCAGGAATTGTCTTGACTGTTTGTATATTCTACAGGACTTCACAGAGGAATGTGGCATCTGTTATTCCTATCGTCTAGACTCTGTCATTCCAGACCAAGTGTGCGATAATCCTCAATGCAATAAACCCTTCCACCAGGTGTGTCTGTATGAGGTAAATAGCACAATTTGTTTGAATTTGGACTTCATCTAAGTGAATTCTACCTTACTAGAAATTGCAATTTGCAAAGGCATCATGTTTTTGGGGCTGTCCATTTGTCCCTCGGTCTATCTGTCCATTACCCATTCTCGTTACAGCAATAACTAGACAAAGGAATATCTGAATTTAATAAATCTGGAGTGAATTATGTACTACATGTATTTTGCAACAATTAACTGATTAGATTCCAGAGTTCAAAGTTCAAAGGTCATGAGACCTTGTATATATTCAATTTGAGCTCATTACCATGGTAACTAAGAACTCTTAATCAGATTGGGTACTTACATGTTTTGCGCAATTTGATTTAAAATTGAATTGGGTGGGAGTGTGGTGGTATACCATCGATTCACATAGTTGAATTGCTCTAGTTTTCAATACACTCATTGTCTTCTGATCATTACAATGTAAGAGCTTCCAACATCCACATGTTTCAATCCAAGAGATTACAAACAGCAATGAGGAAGATATTTATTAAGTACATTCACAGCAATAGGTATTAAGAAAAACTCATAAATCAGGAAGAAAATTGTTTTGGTGGATATGGTAAGATCAGTAAATTTTCAGGGAGCCCCCTGTAATATTTAGGGGCTTAAAGGCTCTGGGTTGTAGCAGTAATTGGGTATTTTTTAAAACTAAATACAACATTTTCAAGTACACTAATGTTGAAAATTTTTGTACAAGTTTAATGAGTAAAAACATTCTTTAATGACGATTGCTTGAAATGAATTGAGAAAATATTTATGTCAAAAGTATGATATACTTAAATGAAAAAAAAATGTAAGAAACATTCCCTCCCTACACTCCCCAACCCACTCACAAGCAAATGTATTTCATTTAGTAGGAGATAATGTTTGCTTTAAACCCAGTTAAACATGCATATCCCATTTGTCATATTTGCATTTTCACAATCTGTCTCTTCAATGTTCTTTGTCCTGACAGTGGTTGCGGTCATTACCATCAGCTCACCAAGGTATGGCAGGTCTAGGGTTCAATACCCTGTTTGGAGAGTGTCCATACTGCAACAAACCAATATCAATGAAGAAACCAGACAAGAGATGACACCACAGTAACTAGACTTTTGCCATATTGATGAATACTATGAACTTTTGTGTTGGCCGATGCAAGCAAGTTAAGAGCACTGCACATTATATGCTATGTCTGCAGTCCGACTGGAGTAGGACCATTGGATCCACTCACAGCAGCAAGCATCATATGATTCATATGGAACTGATTCTTAAATTTTTTCAGCTGCATGCACACATAATACATACAGCGTGTCCCAGAAAAAAATATCCCTCTCATAGACCACAAAATAATTACCAAACTCAACTTTTATACTCAATTAAGTTTACTCATTTGGAAAGCCCATTACATTTTGTAATTCCTGTGAAAATTTCAAAGGTCTTGCTTCATTGGTTTTGAATACACAGGCTCTTATGTAAAAGTAGTGCTTTTCAGCCCATTCCAAGTTTGATAAAGAGAAAGGCACATCACAGAGATACTATACCTTATTCCATGATTCACTTGAATTATCTCAACGACTGTTCATTCTCTGTTTAAAAGAAAACTAATCTAAGTTCTGTTGAACTGGTCATGTTTGCTTTCACAGAGTGTGTTCCACTCATGTTTTGTCCTTCCATGTCCAGCTTTTAAACTTTTATTGTTCTCCTGCAAGTCCTTCCACCTGATTTACACTCAGGTTGACGTATTGATTTAGCACTGCAAACTTGGAATGGGCTGAAAAGCACTGCTGCTACACAGTAGACTGTGTATTCAAAACCAATGAAGCGAGACCAATGAAATTTTCAAAAGTTTGGAAATAAAATGGGCAATTTAAATCTGAACCCTAAATATAGAATGATACTTTATTTTGGTTTTAATTTACCAGTCTATCAGAGGGACATTCTTTTTGGGACACGCTGTACAGTGTGCAGTACAGGATATTTGTGTTAAGTGGAAGTTACTTGCCCAGGACATAGTACAATGATTGTGTAGTGATGTGCTTTTCTGCGATTCTGATGGGCTGAATATACATTCCTGAACGATTGAACATGTCAACTGCCCCAAATGAGTCACCAATTAGACTTGATAATTAAAGCTAAAGTTGTTATGAATCAGCATAATCATGATAACCGGTGTGTTGGTTCAGTTGGTAGAGTGTCCGCCTCACAACCGGGAGGTCGGGAGTTCAAGCCCGACCGCGTCAGACCAAAAGACGTTAAAAGATGGGAGTTGCTGCTACCCTGTTTGGCGTACAACGATTTTTAGGGATAGAGCAATGTCGATCTGGCGCTGCTCAGTGGCTGCCGGGCCCACGATCAATTGGGCAAAATGAATTTTCGGAATTTTCGGAAGATTTCTATTTGTGATGTCTGTCTATTTCGAATAAAATGTGGATTATTATTATAAATGTGGATTATTATTATAATATAAGCAATAATGGGTGCTGATGTTATTTGTGGGCCAGAATTTATCACCCACGCAGGGGTGTCACTAAAAGTTAATCGAGGGGGGGGGGATCTCGTGTACCGATGGATGACAAGTAGACAAGCAAACAAAAACAGGTCCTCCTGCGATACAATCACAATGGACCCAACAACTTCCTGACAAATGGTGTGTGTTCTTCCCCCCCCCCCACCCTGCTAGCGACATCCCTTGCACCCATGGCCATCTCAACACTTTTCTGTTCTTCCAAGTTATGGTACTCAAGATTAAAATATTACGACCATGGTAATCCACTGCTCATTTGTGAAGACGAGCTCCAACTGTTTACCACATACATTATTAATCACTTTTAATCCTATTGCCACTGAGATTCCATAATGCCATAGCAATAGTACATGGCATACCAGATTCCTGTAATCAACAGGTTAACACATATGTAATTGTGCACATGGAATTTAGTACTGATACAAATTCTCCAGGTAGTATGAATTGCCAACTGTAGCTATTATTAAAACTGAAGCGTGATTTCATTTTGTCCTTTTTTACCACAATAACTTTGAACCCTGCAGTGTACTAGTTTTTCATGGTTATTGAGAATTTACCATCAGGTCAAATGGGTATTGGCATTAAAGTAATAAAAGTATCATTTTTATTTTGGAATATACACAGAGAATGGTGAATATCAATTTGTGTCCTTCAGAGTGTGAAATCCTGTGAAATTTTGTAATGTGGATGATTCTGGTTTGTGAAAATTATCAAAGTTCTTTATGTTTCATATCTCATGTGTAAACTGCCATACAACATTATTGTTCAATGAGAGACAACACATTTTTTGCTTGGTTGAACATGAATGGAAGATAAACCCATAAATTTATGATTTGTTGTAGAAAAGTCTACACAGAATATTTCATTCATTTATACTGGTAAAAAGTGTGTACTTATTATGGGACAGAGGCATAAGGCAATATAACTATCATTTATCCAATGTTTGACTGAAAAGTTTGTCATATTTTCTAGTCTTCAGCAGAAGCCTGTCATCTCTCAGTGTGCAATGTACAGGGCTTCTGAAAAAGCCCATTTCACAGAGGGGGTAAATTTCACTTTTACCTACAATCTGAAAAGAATCATCACACATCTATGTACTAATGTACAGTCAGGTTTTATATTTACAAGTTGACAAGCACTTCATCATCATAATATGATAGAATGTCACACACACACACACACACACACACACACACATACACTTGTATGGGCGTTTGTACGAGGACCTTGAAAATACAAATATTTTCTGAGGACACCATGATTGGAGAAAATTGGGAGGACGAGCGGTTGAAATTTGACCACATGACCGACGACAAATTCCAGTCAGAGGATGTGTGTCTACTATCCAAACACATGCAAACACTAATAAACGTGTTGTACTATACATTCGTGGACGTCCCCCAAAACCTATGAGAATGTTGTAACAGACGTGTAGATTGAAAATAACGTAAATTAATCCGAGGACGTGTGTTTCAGGTCCTCGGATTGGAATTTGTCCTCGGTAGTGTGATCAAATTTCAAGTGTTGGTCCTCGGATTGTATAGCCATACAAATGCATACACACACACACACACACACACACACACACACACACACACACACACACACACACACACACACACACACACAGAAACATGTCAAAGAACTGTCACAACTATCATACATCTCAGAGAGACATACACATCATCCCTGTGGTGCCAAGACTGCATATCTCAATTTTTTGTAAAAATTTTCATGTAATCTTGTAGCTAGGAAGCCAGATTTTATTTTGTCCAAACCTGATATTTGAAATCTCAAACATAGAGGCAGTGTTCCCAGGTAAAACTATGGCTATCCTATTTGTTACTGTTTTTAACATTTTTGAGATACGAGGTTTTGTTACCATGGGAATGACATGTAGAAAATCTCAGTGTCTGTTGTACAAAATATAAGTCACACATAAAGAAACATACACTTTTGCATATGACACATGTCAAACAGTATGTGTGTTTGTGCATTAGACAACATATTGGAATTTAATTTTCCTTACTAATAAACAAGTCATGAAAATACTTATCAATTCGATTCAAATTTAGTGCCCTTTGCATCAATTTGTCATGCAAAGCATTTCTGCATAAATATATCAAGAATAAAACTTAGTATGTAATGGGAATTTTTTTTTAAATATTCTTCAGTACCAATTTCTATTTTGCCAGTTTATTTTATAACTGACAATTAAGACATTTTGGCAAAGGTTCTCAACTTGTCATAGAATCATAATACAGGTGTAGTGAAATGTATAGGGTTTTGATAAAATGCACCAACTGCATGCACAGATTATTACAGCCATTTATCTTGGTTTATGCTATCCAAGGAGTCGACCAGTTAGTTTTAGCATTAGACAATATCAAATTTGTTTTATCATTTAATGTCAACGTTTTTTGACCAAATCATACACAAGTTTTGTTTCGTGTTATTTTTATAATTCAAGAAGAAGTTTAATTTTCAAGATTTAATGTGTAATCTACATCTCATGAAACACGGGCTTAATTTTCAGGGAATAAAAGAAGAATAGATGTGATGATATGTAGCATAGGAATGTAGGGTACAGACTGCAGGAGTGTGAGTGATCACAAGCAAAATGAGCTGAAAAAAGCTGAAATTGCAACAGCTCCTACACTATTGTAAAGAGGAAATTCACAAAAAGCTGAAAATAAGCTGAAATTAAAAAAACAAAAGAAGATGAAATCAGCTTTAAAGCTGAACTTTCACACCCCTGAGAGTGGAGTATCCGTATGGTAAGCCTTTTTAGGATTATGCTGCAAAAACCGTCTTATTCTAATGATCAATATTGGAATTTTCATGAAATATCAAGATACATGTATATAGGAGAGAAAATACAAGCTGTATTCCGGGGGGCTGTTTGCAACTTTGCAAGATAGTTTTTGGCTGGTAAAACATAACAACCCTTCCAGAATTACAACATGTGATACACCATCATGAAAATGATTTGCATGTTGTCTCCTTTAGATGCCAACTTCTTCATTGGATATTAGAGAACTAAAGCTCATAAACATGGTTACAAATGATAAACATTCAACAACTTGAAATTATTGCACTGAATTCAAATAAGACAAATATATTCATATTTCCACAATTCTTTATTGCTTAACAATACAATACATGTACAAACATTTTCAACATAGTTACATAAAATGTTCAAGCTCCCAAACTATTGAAAGGTCACACTTGTGACAAGAATTTGTCATTTGGCCAAAATTTCATCCCTGCAGACCCAAATAGTATTTTCCATTACATCTATTAACTTGGTATGTATTTAAAACAAGACCATCAGAAAACTGTGGGATGTGTCTTGGTCTACCACTTACAAGATAAAAACTATTCATTTTTGTATTATTGGTGAAATAATAAAGTGAATGATAAAATAAAAAAACACTTATAAAGAAAATCATGCAGAAATGTTCACCAGGTGAAAATGGATGTTATACTCCAAAACAAAACTAGAGCAGTATGCACTCCCACCCAATTTGATTTAATTTGGAAAGCCTCTAGTGCCATGGTAGCGAAGCCAAATCACATATGTATAAGCCCTTGACCTTCGACCTCCGAAATCTAATTAGGTCGTCAGTACCTCATGTGAAATATTTGTCCCAAGTTACATTAAAATCCAATAAGTTATCATAATGAGTCAAATTTGAAAAGTATGAGGCTTGACTAAAGTTACATTGAAATCCAACAAGCCATTCTTGAGTTATGGTAACAAGCCCAAATCAGACATGTATGAGGCCTCATGACGTTTGACCTTTAACCTTTCAACTATGAAATCTAATCAGTTCACTGATGCCTTATAACACACACTTCATCCAAATTACATTAAAATCTGATCAGCTGTTCTTAAGTTATTGTAGTAACGAGACCAAATTAGACATGTATAAGGCTTCGTAACTTTTGATGTTCAACTCCAAAATTTTATCAGTTCATTGGTGCCATGTAAATAATTAATTCACTCAAGTTACATCAAAGTCCAATCAGTCGTTCTTAATTTATTGTAACGAGACCAAATTAGACATGCAGACATTTTAAGTTTGTGAATACTAAAATATCAACCCGAGATTTCATCACAATAAATTATGCTCATACATGTATTTGCTTCTTTGAAGCCACACCATTTTAACCCCTTGGGGACGACGGGCTTGTACAGAAGCCCAGTAATTTGTACATTCAGAGACAAATTTCTTCCACATAAGCCCAGAAAATATGCCAACCTTGTCACTAAAACTGAGTTTATTATCTGCTACAACAGATCTATCCCACTAAAGTACACAGTCTGACAAGTATAAATGAAGAAAATTGTCTCTGGGTGTGAGATGTGCTGGCTTCTGTACAAGCCTGTCCCCAACAAAGATTGATGTAGGGCATACTTAAAACAGTGGACATGTACCAACTAGCAGCATTAAACTTGTATCTCTCCATGTTAGTCCTTGGGATACACTGTTTCACTCACAAAAACAAATGTAAATACACTTTAATATCAGTCTGTTTCTTCACATAAAACCAAACTGTGTCAGTTTGGTAATAAATTGGAAATGACCATTGTCAATTTTTTTTAGGAGATAACAGAATTGGGATAAAATTGATTGACGAATAAGTCAAGGATACAGGGTACTCTCATTATAACATAGATGTTTTTATGAATATAGCAAAATTATCTTATAATGAAGCCATTTTTTGAGCCCAATGGATGAAGAAAACCATAAGAAATGAGTCCATTACAATACAATGATATGGAGATTACTTACGAAATAAATCACAGGACCAACATTTGCAAAGTTTCAGAACACTGGGTTCATGAGTGAACAATAGAATTCCAATATTTAATCATTACTGGTTGGAATTTGGCAGTGATGCGTTGTTCAGTAAACAAACAAACTTTACATAACACTGGAAAAGGTAACATAGATTTTTGAAAAAAATGTAAAAGAGCGACTTTTAAAATGATAATGAGGGAGCCAGTAGTGCAGCTTTTGCATTTCCTAGCATATCACCATGTAGCATGTTTTCCAATCAGCATCAGATACACTGAGTTTATTTTTCTCAATGATCGAGTACAATGCCTCATTGTTTTGGAATTTACCAAAACACAGCAGTTACTGAAATTTAAAAGATTAAAAAGAAAAAAAAAATCATTTTTCATGGGAATCAATATTCACACAAGTTGAAGTTTTTTCTTCCAGTCCCACTGGATTCAATTGTGGCAAGTCTGACTGTACAGTGGAACCTTGTTATATCAGAGTTAAAAGACAAAGAAATAAATAAAGAGTTGGGACCAGCAAAGTTACCTTATTAAAACAGGATTTTTTTGTTATATCCAACCTCTGTATAATGAGGTTCCAATGTATTAATATATCAAGTTATGAATTGAGACAATGGGATTTGAGTATGAATATCATCTGATATTATACAAGCCTTTGTAGAAATTACATAATTCATTATGCTGGAGATCTAACATGAGCAGATAAATTACAAAATAACCATTACGGAAAATATGATATCTATGTGAAATTACTACTGCTCATTTCTGCAACAAAAAGCAATAAAAATATATACATGTATATTTCATGTTGGTAGAGAGCCCCCAAATTAGCAATTTCTTGTACCATATAAAAACTACTAATATTTTACTACCTGAAGAGAGACTGCTAGTTGCAATGACATAATAAGGCACACTTACATTTGAAAACTCATCCCTTGTATTGTTTACATATTTCCTCTTAAATTTTCGAGACCACTCATCCAATGTACAGATCATTGACTTTCAATGTTTCAAATACCTTGTGCATTGAAAGTCATTGTTTCAAATAGTTTGTGTAAGTTTTAGACAAGTTTTCACATTATTTCAGTTGCGCTCTATCTGCGTACAATGTGTAACCCATCTACCAAATTCTATGTAAAATATGGTAAATATGATATATTTAAGTACAAAAAATATTTTGGTAAAAGTGACTGAATTTTATATCAGGTATAAATATGTTACCAAATAAAAATAAAATAAAATAATATCAAATGATAATAAAACATAGTCTATCCCACCAGATGACTAGAGTTTAAATTTAAACCTCCACTCTGTTCATCGTTTTGCTACTGCTCGCTTGGCTAGTCCTGGAGTGGTCTGAGTACTGGATGACGCCATTTGTGCTGCTTTCCTACGAGGCTTGCTAACTCTCCTGCTTGGTGTGGAAGTACCTACAATGAATTACAAAGAAACAGTATCAAATATCTGTTAATATTTTCAATTATGTTGGTAGAATATATTACCTATGGCACTACCAGTCTCATACTTGTTTAAATACCAACCGAGTCAATTTCAAATAATAATTAGCAAAGGGCTAAACAGTGAAATTGTTTGAAGGATGAAATTCAATTTATTAGGATTTTTTCTGAAAATTTTTCAAGGACAAAAAGCAATCCTAATTGGAAAATGGATATTTTATCTGCACACAAATTTTAGGCCATTCATTTAGAGCTCATAACTTGGACTACATTGCTAATGCTGATACATTTTCATCAAGTCAAATTTTCATCTATTTAAAACTTCCAAATTTGAAATTACCATCTGGGTGACAAAAATAAATTCCAAAATCTCTGAACTATGGAGAGCAATCAGCGCTAAACTCCAGTTGCATGTAAGGAGATCATTTCATGCTTTCCGAGGCTCTTAACATCCTGGTAATGTAGTGTCGATTCAGAAGATAAATCTCTCAAAGCTTTATTCACCTCTTAAAGTTTTAATGGTTTTAGTCATTTTAACCTAAACGGAAAACAATTGTGGATTAAAATAACATCATCATTTCTTCTGATGAAATTACAAGGGCCACAACATTTTCATATCAATCACATCAATAATTATCACTACTGGCCTTGTAGAAAGGACACCTTTCTGTTCAATAACTTGTACTAAGCTCTGTACAACTCCCGACTTTTGAGACATGTTTGTGGTATTTATTCAATCCAGTTATCTTGCTTGATGCTTCTATCATATAAGACAATTTCAAAATGCATATCAAATCTCCAAAAATTTATACTTCAGATTGGTTATTACCTGCTTTTGCCTTTACAGCCTTGCTGGCCTTGTCCTGACTTGCAGCCTGTTTCACTGCTGGCTTTCTTTTGATGGGTTGTTTCTTTGCTGGTGATGGAGTCTTAACTGAAAAGAAAGATACACACAAAATTTTTTTTCTTGATCTGATTAACAAAATGTATTTTTACCCTCCAGCAATTATACATGATTTAAAAATTTTTATAGGAACACTGCCGTAACATCTACAGGGCAGTGACATGATTGTGAAAAGGTGAAAAAGCCTCAAGAACCAAGTTAATTGAAACATACACCGATAACACTGGTGAGAGTGGCTGGAAGGATTTGTCTTGAATTTGTTCAAAGAAAAACAAGTACACCATACTCAGTATTGAATTAAAGTGATAGGCTAACATTGTGGAGCTTCGATTTAAAAAATTGTCAAATTTTGATATCTGAACTACATAGTAGTGTTCATATGGACAAATAACCACCCTAGAATAAAAAGAATAAAAAAGTTTGGAAAGTTACACTGCCAATGGCAAGTTACGCATGAATAACATGAATAAATTAAAACGCGGGGCGAGTTTAAATAGCGTAGGTGTACACACAGTAAGTCTATGGGAGAAAATGGGCAGGTGAATCCGATCAACTTACGATTTTCACTTTTTAAAAGCACTAAATAATCATTTTGAAATACAATTTTTTTCAGGGCGTCATTTTTAGACCTTATCAAAGACAATGGTAGCATGGGGAATCATGTAGCTCAGATTTTTTTAACTGTGGTAAATGTTAGCCAATACCTTTAAATCTCGGGGTTGCTGCTATATGACAGCATTACTCAATGAGACACAATGCATTTTACCGGTCCTTTGGTTGACTGTATAGGCAATATAAACAAACTTTGTTTGGTAGAGGTATAAAAACATACTAGTATACGTCATTGTGATCAACTGAATTATTTTTCACTGGAATCCCTTGTAGACTATGTGGCAGTGACCAAAAAATGTCCAAGAAAAAAAAGTCCCGTAGACTCCAGATTGGTATTCAAAAATAACATTACAAATTAAGCTGAAGTTGCTGATGAGAAAACACATGTTCTCCAATTTTTATTTGCACGTTGATGAGATAATCGACTACTTAGTGAGGCATGTTTCTCAGTCCTATTCGTAGTTCTAAGGAAACACAGTCAATATTTCAATGTAGCGATTTTACAGACACAGATGTTACTCACTAGATCGGTCTTTACAGCTTTGTTAATAATATTCATGAAGGCCTGTGGCATGCACATCACAATGTACTGGTGAAGGTATTCCTTTGAATTCGAAAACCTTTGAATTGCAAGATTGCGTCTCGCCCACCCGTGACTAAATAACAGAAAGGTTACTTTCCCACAGTACATCCCTACACCACGTTTGACCTAAAATGACCTTTGACCTTACCATTTGACCTCTGTTGGCAAGATAACAAGAAGGTCCCCCAAGAGAGTCTTGCACGTAAACTTCAACATTGACCTCAACTGACCTTTGACCCCACCATGTGACCTCTGACAGCACCACAACATGATGGTACCCAGAGTGCATCTATACCCAAGTTTAGTTGCCATTGGACCAACTGTTGCCATGTTATGTGTCATAAGAGAGTCTTGCAGGTACTCTTTAACAATGTGACCTTAAATGACCTTTGACCTCACCATGTGACTTCTGACCACACCACAACATGATGGTACCCCTAGTGCATCTACCACCCAAGTTTGGTCGCCATTGGACCAAAGGTTGCCAACTCATGTGTCACAAGAGAGTCTTGCACGTAAACTTCAATGTTGACCTCAAATGACCTATGACCTCACCATGTGACCTCCGACCGCACCACAACATGATGGTACCCCTTGTGCATCTACCAGCCACGTTTGGTCATCATTGGACCAACGGTTGCCAACTTATGTGTCACAAGAGTCTTACAGGTCAACTTTAACCTTGACCTCAAAGGATCTTTGACCTCACATGTGACCTCCGACCGCACCACAACATGATGGTACCCCAAGTGCATCTATCACCCAAGTTTGGTCACCATTGGACCAACGGTTGCCAAGTTGTGTGTCATAAGAGAGTCTTGCACGTAAACTTTAACTTTGACCTCACCATGTGACCTCCGACCGCACCACAACATGGTGGTACCCCTAGTGCATCTACCACCCAAGTTTGGTCACCATTGGACCAACGGTTGCCAAGTTTTACGTCATGAGACACTCTTGCACATAAACTTTAACATTTGTGACGGACGAACAGACTACATTTGGATCCCTTCCTCTCGCCTTCACCTCCGGTAGGCGAGACGATAAAAAGCCATTCACGCATCCTCCATTATTTATAGAATGGTTGCTCCGAGTCTCAAATGCCTCACCGAAGTCAGGATATTTTGCCTCATCCTACATTCTATTGAAAATATGAGAAGTACTTTGTTGCACATCTTTTTACAACAGACCAACCAAACAAATGGTCCACCAACCAACACACCGAACAACTAATATTTCACCAGACAAACCATCCCCAAGATGACCCCTGTATAACCTCCCCTCTTTACCTGTCTGTTTTGCACTATTTTGCTTCTTCGTCGCTGCCTTCCCAGCTGTCGCCCTCTTCTTGGCTGGTGGTGCTGCCCCCGCTGCACCAGGGGTACTCTCCTTCGCTCGCTTCTTTGCAGGGGACCTTTCTTGCGAGGCTTTCCTCTTCTTGGGCGATGCCACTTTAGCGCCACCATTCTGACTGGGCGTCGTAGATGCAGATGTCGAGAAGTCGAGAGGCCCGCCTTCTTTGAAGCCCTCCCTCTTGAGAGCACTTTGACATAGGCTTCTGAGGAATTTGTAGTCGGGCTCTACGTCATAGCCCATCTGGAATGCATAGTCGAGGAACTTCTTGAGTTCATCTGCAATGAAATATTCCAACAAATATTCAAATTCTTAATCAATGTGTATTGGTAGTACACTAAGTTTACCAACAATCAAAATAAAATACCACATGAAATGAAACATCAATACATAAAAAAAAATGTTTGAATATTAATTTTGACAAATTTAACAAAAAATATACACATTGCATCATAATACGTTTCGCTTAATTGAAATTCCACATTAAATGTATGTTTGTGAATTAATAAACTATTACCGTTATGTCAGTCAGTGGAGATGAAGTCTACATAATACCAGCCTTCAAGGGCAGTGACATGATTGGGAGAAATCAAAAAATGACTCTTGAACCAAACTGGTTGAGAGATATACCAGTCTATACACCAGCTGGAGTGTATCTCCTGGCTGAAAGGATTTGTCTTGAATTTTTTTACTTAAGGAAAATCAATCATGAACATACCAGGACTGTGTGATAAAAATAGATCCCATAATTAGAAAGATACACAACAAATTTGTCTGTCACAAGGCATTCTGATGGTAGTACAGAATGAGTCAACTTTTGACTACAACATTTTCACAGTACATGTAGTATCCTCACTTAGTTAAATTTATTCTATAATAGTTTTACCCCAAGTTGAGGACTACCCTCAATCATGTCATTTGTCTTTTAACTATCATTAAACTTAGATTTGTGTGTTGATATAAATGGTGGCTACCCACCCGAGACATGATGAATGTAAATGGCTTTCATATTTACAAAATTACAATGTACATTGAAATTTCAGAAATCTCTGACTCGGAGAACAAATTCTTAACACTTACCTGGATAAGTAGCTCCCTTGAAACAGGTTTTAAGTAGTCCATTGATATCCTTTGAATACCTACATTTGAGAAAAAGAATATTTATGATCACAGTTAAAATGAGAGTGTATTTTGTTTATTTTCAGTGCATTGATAGTTTTTTTTATACATGAATGTAACTAGAAGCTTGTAACAGAAAATTCTGCAGTTCTGATTGCTATTTTACCTAATAATTCTTCTTACTAAATTTGTATACATAATTCTTCAAAGCACTGAGAACATGATACAAAATATTTTGAGGCTTTCTGTATAAGTGATACTGTGATCAAATTGATTATGTATTTAGAGTATATTGTAACTGCATGTCTTCCTGTTTTGCAGAGCACCAATATTAGCTGTTAAATATCTAATAGTCATTAAAGTCAAACATAAAACACACACTATACCTCTGTAACATATGCATCTGTATACAATGATAAAAAGAGAAAGATGCCTTTGCCAAATTCCTGAACTATGAGGAGATTAAAATGTAATCTTGCACAAAACAATTTATCAAATCAGCTTGAGGGTATACACCACTCAATAGCAAGAAACACACAATCTTGGACAAAAGCACAATATCAAATCATCTTTGATAATAATAATAATAAGTAATTTCTTGTAAAACGCTATATCTAGTTACAAACTACTCAAAGCGCTTGCTGCTCTCTCCAGATTAGATTTAACAATATTTTTAACAAACCTAACTTAAAAAAATAGAAAAACAAAACTCATTATATATATCACATATTGAATAGAAAGGTACAATGATGAAGTATAGACCAGTTAATAGCAAACTTAAAGCCTAAGTACAGTTTTGGTCGATCAGACAAATTTTTGGTCAATCTGTCACAAAGTATTCTATTGTCACCCCAGACATCAGAAAACAACATCATACCTTCTGAAAATTGTTTATAGTGACAAATTACGATGTTTAAACTAAAGGAGAGCATGTAGCGGTATGTACACTATGGGAAATCTCCGGGGGACATTTTCAGGGTATTAATAGATCATATAGGTGTATGATTGTATCTAACATTAATTGCAAAGCATTTCCTTTTGTACCATTTACGAAAACTATACTTGGGCTTTAAAAGTATACCCATAACCCTACAGATGACAACCAAATGCTTCCAAATCTTCAGGGCAGAAGCACCCAAATTTCGGCACTGATACCATATTTTGTTGATTTGGAAAAAAGCAAAGTATCAACTGGTGATTCGCCCGCACACAAAGACCACTCCAACACAGAAGACATACATGTTACTGAAGTGAAACATTAAATGACTGCTTAGAATCATACATGTGACTGCCGTGACAATACCACAAAAACTCAAATTTTCAATAATCATTTTCATAAAGTGAAATATGGGTTAAGAAAGCTAATAGTTTTTTTTTATTTCTTCAAATTTTGAGTGAGTTCAATCTTTCCTCTACCACCTGTAATTATTTGGAATATGACAACATGTTACAAAGTGTTATGTTTGCAATTTTGACAGTTTTCCCCACATTTTGTGCTCTTAATGAAACCTACAAAGCCCTTGTAGCTAATGCAATCTTGATAACAAAATTTCCAGACAGTAAAGACAAGATTTTGTTTAATCACTATTAAATTTCACCTTAATCTGATTTTTAAAAAAGTATGGAAATGATTTGGGGCAACTTTTTGGTGATTTTGTGAACAGCAGTCTGAAGTGAAATATCATTGCACATGCACAAACATGAAGCAAAGCGGCTGTTATTGAAAGTTCATCTCTCAAGACTCACTTGATCTTTTGATTCATGATATACACACAGTCTGTCAGCTTATCCTCCCATGGTAACTTGGTGCACAGCCATTGAAGCATCACGTAACCCAGAATCTGGATGTCACCACGCCGTGACGGAGCTGAGGAGAGTCATAAGAGATGGCTGAGTTTTTTTTAACAAAGTAGTAATATTCCCCTCTCCTAACTCAAACAAGGACAACTGCCAGCTACCAGCTCTTTGATTTTTTGCATTCAACATTACACAAAACACAAGCAAACTTCTCCTGCAATTAGACAAGAAGCCAAAAGACTGAAAAAGTGAAAATTTGTTCAGTGGAACTACATACCAATTTAATGGTGTTATGCTGGAATTTGAACAAAACTTGTGTTCAATAAACAACCGTTTGGAAATGACTTGGGATCCACAGTCTAACTACAAAGTTAACAGCAGTATTTTGTTGAAATAGACCTGTTGTAAAACTGTACTGTACATTCTAAATGGTCCTTACAATTAGGAACGTAATCACAACTTGACATTAATCGGAGACCAACATGATTAAAGTACTCTATACACCTTATATTTCGCGTACATAATATTTTGCAATTTTGCTTGAAGACGGGAAATTTGCAAGAGAGTTTATTTTCACGATTTTATTCATTCACTATGTATAGGGATATCGGGAGGTGAACATTTTTGTGGTTGCTTAGTTAAGAAATTCGTAAATACAAAACCACCGCAAAATATTCAGCGTATACAGTAACCTGACAACAAGGGCTACTTCATAAACTGACCCATAATGAAAGGGCTCCATTCAGTTCTCAAAATAGTAACTACACAAGTTTTTATCAAGTTTTTGACTCTGGCATGATTAGTCCAGAATGTACAGGGAAATCATACACAATATCAGTGATACTTCTATGAGGCAAAAACAACTGGATGTTGGGCTAACTGCTAACTTCGTATATATTAAATGAAAGGGATTATTCAGAGAGGTGAAATGCGATGTAATGAATTATTTCATTTGTCTCTCTCTGTGTTTTAGATCGCAACTGCTGATCTATGATTTTAACAAACTTGTCAGAAAAAATGAACCAGGTTTCGAACCCGCGTCTACAGCTATCCGGGCTGCGACAAAACTTCGTACCAACTCCTTTGTGTGCATCAATGCTGGTGAATTCCGGCGTGCCATCATGAGCCTTCCTTGGGTCTTCCTTGTACTCCTTGTGTTTCCCATCAATGAGATATCGACAGACAAGACCAAAATCAACTAGGAAGACCTGATAACAAGAAAGAAGAAATGAAAAGAGTCCAGTTTGACTGAATATATTTGTAGTCATTATGTTTGCAGTTTGTCAGTGAGAGAATTGTGATTATATATCAATTCAGGTAACTATCCAGAGACATGATGGTAAATGTTCTTCAACTGAAGGGCCAAACATGTTCTCAGATTCATTCAAATACTTATTTAAAACAATGATGCTGCTATTCTAGTCTACTCTGTTGGTTTGAGACTGTACAAATTCCAGAAGATTGCAGCATAAATGCTGGCTTTAATTTTTATGGGATTTCCATGAAGAATAATGCTGAAGTGCAAAAAGTATGATCACAAACAATAAAGCATAGAAAGAGAAGCTACTCGCTACCAAAGTACCAATACACATCAACATGCATTATTGACTAACATGTTTGTGCAAAATATAAACGAACACATCTTCAAACATACAAATAAATTCAATAATGTTAAAAAAGATGGGTTTAGAACAGTTGTGTTTTAATGACCTGATTATCTTTGTGTTATAGAACTCTGTGGTAATCATGCCATTTTTAAGAAAAACAAAAGACAGACACAGACTCTAACTGAAACTTACCCTATTTTGTTCTTTCTTTGAGAACCCAAGCAGCAGGTTTGCACTTTTGATATCTGCATGGACATACTCATGGTTGTGTAAGTACTCCAGGGAATCAATCTAAACAGTCAGGAACAAAATACTTGACAATTTAAACATTTACTGGAAATCTAACATATTTCATCAATTGGTGTTGAGTGCTACCAATATGAAATTATTCAGTAATAATCACAGCTGACAAGAACTTGTGTGATGTCAGAATATTTTTGTCACATATTTACTACATGCACCTACTCACTTTTCCTTGCATTTTCCCCTGAATCACTAAAAGAAAGATAAAACAAGAAATTTAAGAAATGCAAAGACGTATTTGGGATAACACAGGATGTGAAAAATTCTAGGACATCAGTGAGATAAATCAGGTGAAAATGCAAATTAATCTTGATTGTATGATCAATATAAGTTAATGTTTGTCAATGTGTTGGATGACTGCAATTTTACTGAAAATAGCTATGTTTGTATGCTGATATATAGATAAGAATACCTTTCTTGGAATCAGAAAAAAATGATTCTGTTTGCACACTACACTAACTTTTTATAATTTGGCATGTATGCTACATAACAAATTGAGTTGTATAAATAAGCCTATAGTACATATATATTCAAGATAAAGGTGTAAACATTGCAAAACACAGTAAAACAGATACAAAATAAGATGTTTTGAAATACAGGTTGGCTGTTTTGAAAAAACAAGAGCGCCGGGGGGCACGACGCTCACCTGAGGTCTCGCAAACTCTCTATGGTACCCACAGAAAAAACATCAGTTACACATATACATGTAGTTTTGGCCCTTGGAGCCTGCAGATATCTAGGCACCAACGGAGCCAAATAAACCAGTTGAAAAACTTTACATCCCCTTGCCATATAGCTGATTTTGCCAAGTTAATTAATTCTAACATCCGCTTTTATAAAAATAAGTTGCACCCTAGTATCTGAACATTTGACCTTTGACCTACTTATGCAACCTTGACCTCAATTTAACATTGCGGTCACTATACATGTAGGGCATCTACCATCCTAGTCACAAATGGGCCGATACCAATCAAACTTGCAGGTATATTCTATCATTTGAATTCTTTTGACCTTTGACCTATATATGCGACCCTTGACCCCCTAATAACATTGAGGTCCCTCTTATGCATCTAACACCCAAGTTTGGTTACAAATGGGCTTGTGGTTAGAAAGTTACCTAGTTTGGGTCCTTATGGGCCCTGTCCCCTGGGCCCCCAGGGGGGGCCAGGTGTACCATCCCAGGAACCCTCTACCCCCTCCCTATAAGGATCATTCCCAAGAAGTTTGGTCTAAATCCAATGATGTGAATGTGAATTATTCCCATAGGACCCTACCCCCAAACTTTTGCCCCCCCCCCTCCCCATAGGGGCCAAACCGGGCCACCCTGAGCATTGTCATGAGGAACATTAATTTAGCACATATAGAGGTATCTACATACACAATGGCTTAGCTAAACTATTTCTGGATCTAGAGAAGAAGATGTTTGAAAACTACCTACTTTTGGCCCTTTAGGGCCCTGCCCCTGGGCCCCCAGTGTACCATTTGAGGACCCTTGAATCCCCTTCCCCTAAGGACCATTCCCACCAAGTTTGGGCCAAATCCAATCATGCATTTTGAAGAAGATGAAAATGTGTAAAAGTTTAGGCACGACGAATGACGGACGACGAATGAAAAGCGATCGCAATAGCTCACTTGAGCCTTTGGATCAGGTGAGCTAAAAATGAAATGACAGGTTGCACTTACTATCTGAGATGCCAAGGCAAAGGTGGTCTTCACTGAGAATTTCTTGTTGCATGCCACATACTTCTTCCAGATGTCATCCCCAAAGCGTTGCATCACCAAGAAGCGATACCTGATATCATTATTTTGATGTATGCCACACCCTATCAGTTTGGGCACTCCCAGGTGGGATAGCTTCTTCTTCTTCTGCCAGGCATCAACTGGAGTAACAGTTCAATATCAAAAGATAAAATTAATGACTGTAATAGATACTCAATGCAAGCAACACAAGCCTCTTTCTTACACGCTCTTTATCTAGATTAAGTAATTTCTCTTACTGCTTAACCTTTGAATAGTTTTGCTGTATAAAGATAAAAGTTTGGTTTAATATCACTCCTTTTGTCCAAGCAATGCACACACTGGACACATATTTACTGTCAAAAAGCTT
>JZLH01S0126504.1:3537-16122 GCA_001188425.1 Eucidaris tribuloides
CTTGAACCTTGTCGTAACAGCACTTGGAGGTGATCCGTAGCGGGTCTTTCCGCGTGGTCTCACATCCATCCCGTTTTGTCCACGGTGGCCTGAAATGTGGTTCCCGTGGCCGCTGGGAACATTAGTGTAAACGCGGCTTTAATTATTGTAACTCATAAGCTGTTACAGAATGTGTAAACTCACAATTCATTCGAAAAAGTTAGATGTCAAAGTTTGAATTTTTTTTTTGATTGAATCTCCACCATGTAAGATTATGTCTTTAACATTTGAACTTCTCATGATGAGTCAATAAAACTGTAGCTGGAAATAGAATCATTTTTACTTTGTACAGATAGCTGTGGTTAAAGCTGCATTTGAAAAGGGTTGTGTCTTTAACAGGTCCACTGTATATTGTGTGAAATAAAGTGTTGCCATGATATTTAAAGAACAATATGGTTAAGGCCTCATGAAATGTTAGGTCAACACTAAATAACTCTTAACATGCTTAAGTCACAGATCTGCACCAAATAATGCATATAAAGTCCATAGAGGCATCCATCCTCTGGCATGAAGTTCATGCATGCAACTAATTTTGGGTTTGAGATAATGTTACATTTTTTAAGGTTTTGTCATCCATGTAAAAAGTGTGTTCTTTGCAAGGTATGCAGTCACCATTCTGCTATTCTAACAATTAGTGTATGTTAAGTGTTGTATACTAGTAGCTGTAAGATAGCATCTGCCCTGGTATTTATCGTATTTAGTTGTTTGTTCCGAGTGTCATGTACATTAAGTGAGTCAGTCTTTTCTTGGACTTTGGACGTGTGTAACTTGTCAATGGTTTTGGGATATCCCAAATTGGTGCCACAATATGTCAAGACTTCTTATCTCAGGGCATGATTTGTCTTGTAAATTTGCAAACTGAAAGCACTGGTCATTTATTTGGAAATGGAAGGACATTTGTGTTCACTTTGTCCTTCTGTAAATGGGTACCTGTCTGGCATATGTCAAAAAATCCCGGGACTTTTTCAAGCCCAACTCCAACAAAAAACTAAAAAGAAATAAAATAGAATATTACTTGTAGTAGTAGTATTCAGTAGTAGTAGTAGTAGTAGTAGTAGTAGTAGTAGTAGTAGTAGTAGTAGTAGTAGTTCTTCTCTACTACATTTATTACTACTACTACTGCTTCTACTACATGTAACTACTACTAGTAGTGGTACTAGTTAGATTAAATGGACGAATGTTCTCTATTTGTCACAATATCTTAACCTCTTTGACTTGGATGGATGTAAGAGCTATGAACTCTTAAGGTTAGTGACATGATTTGGAACACTTGAAAATGCCTCAAGAACCAAATGAGTTGAAATATATACCAACTATACACTAGCAGGAGTGGATCTCCCACCTGGGAAGATTTGTGTGTAATTTGTTTACTTAAGGAGAATCAAGCATAAACATAGGAGTATCTTAATTTTATCGCGGCCGGACATAAAAATAAGCCCATAGAGAGCCACACAGAGGTTTCCATGCTACGAGTGATATTGACATTGTATTATTGTTATAGAATGAGTCATGTTTGACTACAAGATTTTCACAAGGAGAATCCTGCACCCCTACGCTCTTCACTTGATTCTAGAGTAGTTTCAGCCAAGGTTGAAGACTACCCGCAATCACGTCATTTACCTTTAACATCAAAACTGGATAATTTTACTCTCGTAAGTTGTAAAACAAGATGGCTCCATATTTCCTGGTCAATTTTGTAATGAAATAATCATCTGTGTATTCTGGCTATCTTTGTTTTTGTCTCAGATAAATGTCACTGTCAGCCAACTGCCTGAACTCATTGAAGGTGAAAGTTACGAATGCCGCTTTGAGGATTACATCTCAGCCGTCACAGCCGTGAATGGAGAGACAGTAACTTGCCAAACTCCACCCATGGCTAGCCTACCAACAATCCCCGCTGGTCAATGTAAGTATTTCACATTTCACAATTATTTGTCTAATTTACAGTCTTGCTGAAAATTATGATAACACTTGTAGAATTCTGTGTTTTTTGCTTTTTGCTTTCAGTTAAAACATAACAGTGATTAATTATAATGTGTATGTATTTAGTAAGACTTATGGGCAATTCCAGCGTTACGGACATTACATTCAGAGATTTTTTTGCAACTTCTGGGGCTTATTTCTAGAAATCATCATTATCATTCTGAACTTTTTTGTGGGAATCTTACACGATCTACCCCGAAGTGTTAACAGTTTGAATTTGGATTTGTTTCTATTTATCGTTTGGTAGTTATCACTCATAATGATTGCCGTTACGGACATTACATTTTTTGGACAAGACTTTTCACCTACCAATGCATTTGTCAAAAATTTTATGAGCTTAAGCATGAAGTGAAGCCAATTTTCTTCTGAAATGGGTGCTGAGGACCTGTTTAAGTTGTAGGATGACAATTAGGTACAACAGATTCAGTGTATCCCATACAGGACCATAAATGTTGCGTTACGGACATTACACTTTTAACGTTACGGACATTACACCTCGGACCACTTTTTTAGGTCCTTATATTTATATTTAAAACCATTTGATAACTAATATAAACCTAATATTAGTAATTTTTGGTCCTTTCTCAACTAAAAACCACTATAAATTAATTCTGAAGTGCTGTTGAATTTGAAATAATGAGACTCAAAGATTGCGTGTTTTTCGAAAAATATAAGAAAATTTTGCAAGAAAATGGGTTTTTTGAAGAAAAGCATGTCTAAATATACTTCAAATGTATTCAAATTAAAGATTTCGATGAGTTCTATTGTGTGATACTAAATCTATCACTGTAGCCCATATATTTTTTGAATTATTACAGATTTCATGATTTTGAGCTCGGGTAACATTTTCCGTGGAATTGCCCTTATGGCAAAAATCATACTATCAATTATTAACCTGCCTCTTGAATGTTTACTTTGTTTAGGGTAGTTGGTATAATAGGTATGCCAACAAACACATGTAGCCTAGATGTATATAGTTGTGCTCTGTTAAAGGAAATGAGGCATTAAAATGGGGGAAACCACAACCATTAAAGATGATGACATTAGGTCATTGACATGAAGCGTTAACATTATGTCCGTGATGAGGTATCATGTATACTAATCAATACTGACACTTAATGTCACAAGTTAATTGGGTAATGCCTGAGCGGAGTCTTCATTGTTTCAACAATCCAGGATTGGGTTTCCTCCTTCAACCACAACCTGACAAATGGATGCTGTATTGAACAAAAAGATGTTTCATGAATGCTTGAGAAATGTCAAACTTAATTCCTCGCAGTTATCAACTGAATTAATCCTTCATGTAAATCTGTCAAAAATTGAAAACTCAAAATTCTTGTTTTACAAATATTGCATAATAACACTAACATGTACATGTTGTACAAATTGAGTATGTAGTAGGTAGTCACCATCATTGTCACCATCATTATCATCATTATTATCATCATCATCATCATCATCATCATCGGCATCATCATCATTATGTACTTTGCTATCATAATCCTTCTGGTGATGATGATGGTCCTGATGGTGATTATTGTGATACTATAAAATGATTATTGATCATAATTATTATATATGAAAGTTATAAAATTGTGTAGTTTTGTATTAAAGAAATTTTTTCTAATTGGGGCAAGTTCTATCAAGTTTGTTTCATCAATTTTATTTACTACAATGACAAATGTTTGCATTGGAATGTCATTTCTCTGTATACATGTAGACTAACAAGATTTTAAGAAATATTAATGAGAAAACTAGTCTTGCGTTTGATTGGTTGATTTAGCCTGTTGGCCATGAGAACCGGATGTGGCCTGTGTTAACTCTATGGGATTTTCAAAATCTCGGAGGCAACGGGGTAACTGACCAATATCCTTTCACTTAAGACAAGCTTTTGATTTGTTGGTTTATGTGTACTTATCTGGTATTCATTTCAGCTTCTGTGATGGTAGATTTAAGCATCTATTCCAGCGAAACAGGCATATCATTTGTGAAGACTGACTTTAACTTCTATGACTGTTCACGAATTAAATCGTAAGTATTCACGGTTTCACCAGTTCAATTTTTTTGTATCTTTTTCACATAGCCAGAGCTGCCAAGTGGTACTGATTTTCAGTAATTTCTACAGAAAGTGGCAAAAATTACTGAAGGTTGCATCAAAAATGCTAATTGTATCAAATCAGTTTTATGTATTGTACTGAAATTATGTTAGAATTACTGATTTTGATATAAAATATGACCAAATTACAGATTTTTAGCTGTGAAATTACAGACAGGCATTGATGAAAGTTGGCAGCTTTGTATAGTAGCACAGATCTTTAAATATACCAGCCTGATCCTGGAAATTTCCCCGTGTGAATTGATGTTATCATGGCCATTTTTGATAACCGCTTCTTGTTTAAAAAAGGAAGGCAAATAAGTAATCAGTTGTTAGATCTCTTCAAAATGTTCTATTACATGTACAAAGAGGAAGGGCAATCCTTTATTTGAGTTTTGATGATATCCTGTCTGGTTGCAAAACACCATTTTTTTTCTCACTGGATGTCAAACATTTGGATGCAAAGCTGAAAAAGTACAGCATACAGATCTTTAAGTTACATTGAAGATTTATGTAGCAATTCAAGTGGAATTTGAGGAAGATTATTTGTATAAATATTTCCTGCTTTTCTGAAAGTCACAAAATCACTTTGCATCATATTTTTTTCTTCAAATTTTGGATTTAGATTGATATTTTCATCCATATTGCCAGAAGTCATCATTTCCTTTTATCACATCAATTCCATTTGTTAGACTTCCACCTTCAATTTTTGACCAGTTAAACTGAACACAATAAAGTTTATAGAAAAGAAAAACAAATCAAATTAATATTAATAAGTGAATAATAATCAAAGTAATAATATATATAGGATACGGTCCTTGGTTATGCCGCCACATCCACGTCTATTCAAGTCGAAGCGTTGCCTATTTTGGTATATTCCTATACTGTCATTAAACCCCCCATTATTTCTTTGTAAAAGGCCGCAAAAGAAGGGTAGTTAATATGTTCAAACACCCCTCTTTAGCAAAAGGGGGTGTTTGATATTGAAGGGCACTTAATATCATTGATGTGTTCATTAGCCCTGGGACGAATACCTATTTTGACAATCGAATAGTTGATGGGAAAGGTATTCAAATTATTTGATTATTTGAATCGGAATACAACACACGCGAAAACAAGCATATGGGACTAAGAACTAAACATGCTAAATGACGATGTAGTAGCGGATGAAAAGTTGGGAATGAAAAACACAGAAACCGCAAAAAGTGTTGTGATTGTTTTTCCCCCGTAGAAAATTAAAATTTGGAATTTACTGTTTGCACAAACATTGAAATAATGCTAATATGGAGATGTTTCAGGCATAAAGATCACTACCTACCTTCGCGCGAATCGGGCGAGGATAATTAATAACAGTCAAACTTCCCTTCAATACTGAAAGGAAGTTTGACTGCATTTATTTTAACTATCCTCACCCGTGCCGCGCGAATTGTTGTTTTTTTTTATTGGCAAATCACGCCTGCAATGAATGCAGCCATCGCGCGTGCGCACAGAGCGCGCGCTGTTTCCTCCACTGATGAACCGGAAACGCGCGGTCCCGTGGGGTAATCAAAAATGGCAGCGCCCGTGATCAATACTGACCGTGTGCGATAAACTTCAAATAACCGTAGAAGAATCAAGTTTTCGAATGCATGACGGCAATTTTCATAAAAAGTAACAACAGCAAAGGAAAGAATAAGTTTACATTTATAGTATTTTGCCATTTCTGTCTTTCAAAACTCAAATTTGAAGTCTTGTTTTTGTATCGGCAAAAAATATTTTCCACCGCAATGTCGCGGTGATGGTACAGTAATGGACTCGGATGGCCGTATTTACGTGTCGCCATTTGGAAATCCACCGTTCCTGGTCGTTGTTTTCGGTTTGAAAATGATATATTTGGGTTCCTAACATGCTTAAAATGTTTCCCTTGCCTTGAATATTGATATGTAAATTAGTTTTATTTTCTTTTTTAAAACAACTAAAACTGTATTTGAGTTTCAACTGAGGCATTTTAACTATTCGTCACCCGACGAATAATCGATTCATTTTAAAGTCGCATTCGAATATCGATCGGCAAAAAGGTAATCGAATAATTCGAATAATCGATTATTTGTCCCGGGCCTAGTGTTCATCCATTGCATAGAATTAGGGAAAGAGGGAATACCCCTTGTCTGCATGCAAGCATTCAGATACGCACGTCTAGTGTCCCAGTTGCCGTTCTTAGATGTCACTTTGTCACGTGGCGATAATGATTATTGTAACTTGTTTGTCATTATATATTATTGTATTGACGATTGAAATTATGTGTCATTTTGTTATATGGATTAGTTTTTACCTTTGACATGCAAATAAGAGAACAACATTGTCATATATGGTTACAGGTCCATTGAATCAGTACATTGTGCATGGCAAACTTACCCTCAATTACATTGTTTAGTATTGGCATTTTTATTATCTCCACCCTTTGTAAAACAAAAATTCAATACATTTAGGCAAAATAACCCAAACAGATTTGATCAATTCCGTTATTGAAACAAAATTAAGGAAACGTTGAATTAACTTCTCGTGCATGCATTACATAATACTTTTTCAGATTCAGAAAAAATACAAACAAACCACCTTTCGCATGTGTACGCGCATACTTAAGCATTGTGCGCCCTCAAGACAGGTGGCAATCACATCTCATGGTTTCATATGTATAGTTCAACGCGAATATACTGGTACATGTAATTTGTGAAAGTGATATCCACTCTATGCCAACATTGAAGAGGTGCTGTGGCGAGATTGGTAAGGCGTGTGCCTGACAATCTTGAGGTATGGAGTTCGAGTCCGCCCGGCATTAATGTCCTTCAGCAAGACATTTTTAATCTGCTTTGCTGCTCTCCACCCAGGTGTATAAATGGGTACTCTGGTCGGGTCATTTATAGCTTCAAGCGCGTAACAGCTGCTTAGCATAAATGTACCTGTCATGACCATGGGGTAATAATAACGCGCATAGAGACGTGCGATAAGTTACGTATGATGCGCTATACAAGAACGTGTTATTATTATTATTGAAATTTCCCTGAAAATCTGGACATTCTTGAGACAAATGAACTGGAAACCCACCCTATCATTCCAATTGCAAAGCTTTTTTTGTTTGTTGATACCATTTTTGCTTCTCAAAATGATCTGTTTTTTTTTCTAAAAGTGGTTCTAACCATCCGGGTCAGTTTTTTAGCCCGTCACCTACCTCCCTCGACTCATTTACAAGCTTGAGATGAGTTAAGGCCACCGCACACTACACGTTTCTCCGTCGCACGACTGACCGACTTGGATCCGAAATAAAAAAAAGCTTATATTTCGTACACGCTGATTTATTTCAGATCCAAATTGGTCAGTCGTGCGACGGAAAATCTGTAGTGTGCGGTGGCCTTTAGTCTCGTGTTCCAGTCACCAAATGTAGTTGCTACTTTGTGGTGGCATATTAACGATTAAAATGAAATAAATTGATACATGTAAGTGAGTGAATGAATGAAAGAATAAATAAGAATGATGCAAAGTGAACAAAGACAACATATTCATCTTTCCATAGGTCAAGGATCTCATGGAATAGAGATTCATGGTCACACCCACTTTTTGGGCTGTCAAAATTGTTAGATAATGAAGATCTCAAACAAATCATCAATCTTTGTCAAATATAATGTTTTTTTTCTTTCTTTTTTTGATTGCGTGTTCTGATTTTGAATTGGCAAACAGGTGTTCATCATGCATGAGTAGTCCCTGGGCCTGTGATTGGTGTGTCTATGACAACAAGTGTACACACGACAGCGGTATGTGTTCTGCGGGAGATACTATTATTACATCAGACAACGTGAGTATTAATCACAGAAACAGGGTACAATGGTGTGTTCCATGCTGTCTGGTTATAGTTGAAAGATTAGTCATGCTTTTGTGCACTTTATGTGATATAGTCTCGATTCTATCATTTTGCCCTCGGTTACGTCCCTGGGAATTTTTAATTGAATATTATTGCTTTTTAGGTGTTCTCTCTGAGTGGCTGCTATTTGTATTGCATTCTAAATAGCTACATCATAATAGTTTATTTCATTTTATTTCATTTGAATTATGAAAATATTAAATGGGTCATGTTATTCTGAATTAACAGAAATTGTACAAAGATTTCTTATAAGAAGTTAATTGTACTGTCACTTCACAGCATCACTACACTGTCATTTCTCAAAAACCACAGAGAAACAACGAATCTGTTTTGATAGTGGTTTTCCTAATTTCCTATTGTTACATGTTTACCATTAGCAAAAAAGAGATAGGGCGGCTTAAGCCAGTAAAGGTCGATTCAAGTTCACTGATTGTTCGTGACTAGATCCTAGTTGTTGTATTGTCTGATGATACAGCCTCAATTCAGTCACATCATTGTCAATTTACCCAAACCAGTCAGCGTTGATGTACGGCTGTCAACGAGACTGTGTGATTCATTCTGAATTGAATAGCTTCAAAGTCTGCCCTACTGATTGGGTGATTAACTCGGTAGAGCTGCAATAACACCATATGTAGACATGTCACTGCTTTGATATTGCTATTGTCATCTACCCATTTCACAGAGAGCCACACCTGTAGTTCCCATTATCACAAGATGAATTATGAACCCCATATTTTTGTTTATATATCTTGATTGATGTCATGTATTTGATGTTGTATCCACATTCTTTCTGTAATTGTGTGTCCTCAAATTGCAATTGCAGTTGTCTCTATCAGGATCAACACAAAAATACAGACTTTAGTATTGACTGCTCAGGGAAATGTAACTTTGCATGCTGTTGCTGCTTACAAATTTATGTGAGATACAGTGTGATGAAGTGAAGTTCAAAATACAAGCTGGTTTATTTTTGGGGTAAAAGTTGGTCATGAATACCATAAAATGCCGTGAAAAATGTAATCTCTTTCTTGCAGTGTGTATGAAATGATATGTGAAATTTCAATTAGGTTATAATCCGTCTTAAGTGTTTACTTTGATATCATAATACAGTCGCAGAAAGGTTTCACACCTGTGAATATGGATATATTTTACCGTATATTGTTAATTTCGTAAGGATTTTATTTTTACAAATTTTGTGAGTCGCTTATTGATGCAGTATATTGCAAATTTAACAATTGCCGCCTGAAAGTGTTTGTTTGTTGTTGTTTTTTGCGATCATTTGCTCTGGTACTGTACACTGTCTTTTGCATTATGACTGTGTGCAGTAAATGTGCATGTAGTGGTGTGCATGTGAGTATGTGTACACACAATTTTTTGACAGAAGCTACACAGTAGCCACTGGTGACTGGTCATTCCCAAAAGTAACAACTGGTGAATATTTCTCTGAGTCTGTCATTCGCGAAAATATGTGGACTCGAAAATTATAGCTGATCAGTATTCATGTTCTTGCAATCAACTCATGTGTGGGGATATGTATGAGACAGCTGACAAAACATTATATGTAAATTTGTTTTAGTGTATGTCCACTACAGAACAGTTAGTATGCAAACGAAATACAAGTTACCTTGTGGTTTATAACTTTCCAAAGGACTGGATGTGATTAATTTAATTGTTGTTTGTGACTGCTGGCTGTGCTGATCTTTATCAAAGCCAAGAGGATATTGCACTGTGGTTAATTATGTAATTGTGGTTTGTCTCGGAATGAGACCTTGAGTAGTTAATTGTTGTACTGACATTCAGAAAGTAAACTATGTGGAATTATATCATAATTCTTTTGGAATTGGCTATAAGTACATGTACATTGTTGGCTAATTCATCACAACTTATTTCAAACACTCAGTTTTATATCCTTTGATGACTTGCATTTTTGATTTAGGATGGCCATCAAAGTTTTTGTGTATGAATAATAATACTATCATAAATTTATTATATTGACCAGAGATTGTCACGTTGGTTTCATATCTTTTGAAAACTAACCATAATGCAGTGTCATATTGATTTACAATGGGCCATCATAGTTTAAGTTATCAGTTTTGTTTTTATCTAGCCAATTTATAAAGTAAGTTCCCCTTTTAACTTGTTAAAGGTTTGATTTTGCCTGAGTTAACTAACTTTTCCCATAGACCTTTACAACAAGATATCTCGTGTCTACTCTTCAACGGGTTAAGAGCAAATTCTTTTGTAGATAGTGCAGAACAATGTACTATTGATGTTTTCCCCAACAATTAAAATGTTACAGTTTGTTTCCTTGTTGGCAGCAGTCTTGTTTTTGGAAAAGGAAGCAAGTGTTAAAAACATGTTTTTCCCCCGTTTTTTTTAAGGGGGGAGGGGAATGTAGTCTGATGAACATTGTTTTTCCTCTCTCATTTGATTTATACTTGACATATTCATATTGGTTAGGATTCATTTGGTGTAGATAGAGTTTTAATTATTCAAAATGATCTTATTTTTGTATCTGATCATAAATTTATGACTAGCCATTTGTCTTGAGTCTGGTGTCCCTGACCCCCCCCCCCCCAAGTTATGACCAGTGGTAAAATCCCAGGTCAGTGAATCACCCGAAATGAAATAAGAATAACAATGAGTGCAGCAAGCAGCATGATTGATGTGGTATATTGTGGGCAATCAAACTGTACAGTGATTTCATAGTCCCAATCCATCGTATGTTTTGAAGGATAAGAGTAAATAACAGTTTTATTCTCAGGATGTAATTTGTACAACATTTTATTTTTTTAGCATCTGCCCGCAACTACGTCTGGTTTTTGGTAATAGCTAGAACTAACAGTACTTGTATGCAAGATAATCCATGTACAGTCACAAGGTTTCTGACTGTAACAGATCCTGGTCCTAAAAAAAAAAACCTTTTGCATTGACATTGTTAAGTTTGTGGTGAGTTTTTACACATAATTTTCAGTCAAATGCACAGGAACTTGGTTTCATGTTTTAAGGGGAAATGTAGGTGTTAAAGTGATAGGCTATTGTGGAGCTTCAATTTAAAAAAGTGGCAAATTTTAACATCTGAACTACATAGTAGTGTTCATATGGACAAATAAACACCCTAGAATAAAAAAGTTTGGAAAGTTACACTGCCAATGGCAAGTTATGCATGAATAAACAATTAAAACTCTTGGCGAGTTTAAATAGCGTAGGTGTACACACAGTAAATCTGTGGGAGAAAATGGGCAGGTGAATCCGATTACCTTAGGATTTTCACTTTTTTAAAGCACTAAATAATCATTTTGAAATACAATTTTTTCAGGGCTTCATTTTTAGACCTTATCAAAGACAAGGGTAGCATGGGGAATCATATAGCTCAGATTTTTTTAACTGTAGTAAATGTTAGCCAATACCTTTAAACTATTGGAGATGATTTGATTTTGATATAAAATGTATTCTCCACAGACCCCAGCCCAAAATATCTCGTTCTTAGTCTCCAGCATGTTAATATCATTCTGTGTAGTTGTCTGTTTACAGTTCTGTGGTTTGGATTTTTTTCATCAAAGTGTAAAATGTAGGCCTAAATCTTTTAATCCCTTGTTGTATTGCCTACATAGTTGTCTCATACAAAGTTAGTCAGACTGAGGTGTGACGTAAATGTGGTTAATGTAGTGTTTGGGGACTGAGATATGGCAGCATGTTATGCCTTTGTGACATTTTATTTTTGATCCCACTAATTGGAGAAGGGTTAATTTTATCATCCTATGACGTCTACTGACATATACTGGTTATGACAACATCCGCCGATCATTACATTGGAAAAAATAGAGAAGCTTCTGGCAAGCAATACAGAGTAGTTTGTACTTGTGGGAATATTTTGAATATTTTTACAATTAATATTTCTGGACAGTATCACTTCAATGACTATCTAGGTGCAGCCCTGTACAAGTATATCTAGGAGTAGCCCTGGGGCCTGACATAGTCTGACCCAGTTTGATTTGATTTTTTATTAGGAGAGTGAGTTTGTAATTATGTATGTATACAGATATTGACAAAATTACTTGCAAGGCAGTAAAATCAGGAAACATTGAACTTCGCTCCAGATAACCATGTAATCTGCAATATTAGTTGGGAGTATTAGTTGTGAACATCTATTTTCTTTAAACAGTAAGAAGTTCAACAATATAGGAATTTTCGGTAGTGTAATTTCCAGACAATTCTAGGCCCCTGGAAGCTGGAGGAGTGGGGAGGCACCCCCTGAGTTTTTTGAGAGGGGCATACTACCATATCCCAAGAATGTTTCAACCAATGATACAGACAGATGCCTGCATGTCTTCCTACAATCTGAACATTCTGGGGGCAATTGAAAACTTTTATTTGGACATGTTTGCCACATTTGAACTTGCCTTACTCTCCCAATATGAACAAATTTGATTTTGTTTATGAAAGCCCTTCCCTATGCTGCCTTGTACATTCCCGGTAGTGTCACCACACCAAGACCAACCCCAACCTATCATGATTGCTCAATTACACATTATTACAGCATAAGGCTAATTTTCTTACTATTTAGCCTGATTTG